>QKMV01001685.1:0-15205 GCA_003287335.1 Lednia tumana
GTTCTGGTGTAACTGCAAGTTTACCGAACGGTTTGGCATGTTGGATACACCGGTTCTCGTGAGATCACCGAAGTTAATCAACATTGCGGTGGACCAGGGGTTGGATGGGTGACCATTCATACCAAGGTCCATTTCTGTTCGGGAGATAGGCTGGAAGGTTTGAAGTTAGTGCGACAGCTTCACTCCCCTTGCAATCCACCTTTCGGCAGTACGGATTAGTGGACCAATCCCATGCTGTTCGAGTTGTACCGTCCTTCGGAAGGGACGCTCAGCGATGATCCCCCTGGTGCTTTTCGACAGGGGTGCAGGCTACGTGCCGGCACCGGGTTTCCCATTTTTTCCTGTTAGGATCATCATCATCATCATTATCATCCTATCATTCACCGACGCCAATATAACAGTGCCACAGGGCCAGTTGTCAATACAGCGCGTCGTTAAACACCACAGAATCTAAAATCTAAATGAAATTTCCTCAAAAAACTGATGGCAATGCCATCTAGCAGAACCTCGCCCTATGTACCAGCCAAGTATAATCAACATTGCTCGAAATTCCTTGGACGATCAATTATTTGGCACTCTAAATAGTAAAAATAAATGAGAATGAAATGTTATTACATTTTGAAGACTCGTGTCTTCTGTCTGGAGAATGAAATGATCCCATTGTTGCTAATAATAGGTGATGCACCAAACCAGACGTTCCAAAACCCCATTTTATCTAAATGCGATGAAAAATACTAAACTTTATGCGTCAATATTTAAAGGTGGTCATTGTCGGTCTCGGTCGATTGTTGGGTAACGTCTTCAGTAACGCATTTCATTTTCGTAGCACGAGATGTGAATTGTGTTCATATTATTGCCACCGGCTGCCGAATTACCACCCCTCGTTCACGTCGGCGTGTGGCCGGCCGGCTCAAGCCGCGGGCGAATTCGCTGCAACGCGGATCGGGAAATGGAAAAGCCTATGCGATGAAGTTTACGTTTCACGTTTCGACCAGCGGAAAAGTTGAAACGAATACCGCGGGCTTTACAAACGTGCAATGTGTTTGCTTTTAAACTTACGATTTCTATTTTTCGCACTAACTTTAGTGCGGTAGATCCATTTCCCCCATATTTTGATCACTTGTGTCTGTCTGACAGTTTATTGACTTTTAAAATGCAAAATAGGAAACCATTTGTAATTAATGCGTGTAAACATTATAAATGCACGTGATTGAACACCATTTCCAAGTGTGTAGCTTGGAAACCGCCGAAAATGATGTGATGTAAAGAAAATAGATTATTTTACTAAACTTTGACTTTGATAATTTTTTGAGCTCTGCGCGAAAAATGTGTCAGACTTATGACCATTCAGGTTGATAACTTCTGAGCAGCGATTATGATTCCGAATGTTTGGCCCAAGAACGGGATGAGAAGGTCATCGGTGCTAGAGATAGCAAGCTGCTTTTCTTTCGAGCTTTTCCGTAACAATAGAATGGATGGGGGTTTCAGTTGAAAGTTTCTTGATTATTCCTGTATTTTGAAATTTTCAACTTGCAACCTCAATTTTCAAACGTCCGTTGCATAGGCAAATTCTAATCGATGTTCAATCAATCTAATAATGTTTAATTTTTTTAACAGCCAATGGCTTGCCATAAACATGTATCTGCATTATAAACTGTGCCGTATTCAAGGCAAATCAGAAAACGTGATGGGGAAATAAGTCACGGAAAATAAATAATTGTGCAGTAAACGGTACTACGGCAAGAGTCAACAGAAAGTAGATAATAATTTATCACTCATTAATTCATTTTTTTGTTGACAGTCAAACATTTGGCGCTATTTCTAACGTCACATGAGCTGCCCCAGCGCTAATAAATCGAACCATCCAGAACCATCATCTCGATGACCGTGGTGCATGACGTCAGTGGCAGTCGCAACTCGCAGTTTGAGCGAGGTTTTTGTCAAAATGGCTGCTTCAGGTTAGTATCAGTCACGTGAATGCGTTTAGTTAATAATTGAACGAACAGTTTCATATTAAGAGCATTATGACTAAACTGACACTTCTCGTTAATTCTTCATTGTTGTTATTCTCGGAAACCTTGTACTTCTGAGTCCATGAATCACCTGGTTACTATCCACCTTACCGCGTGGCCTGCCGATCATATTGCATATTAGCATGTAACGAGACCAATTAATGTTCCCAAGAATTTCAATGCTCCGAGAGTGCAGTATATTTTAAAAATTCATTGACGTATACACGTTACAAGTATAGGGTTAGTTTTAAAGCTATGATATCCCTGCGCCTTTTAATAAACAATTGTCTAATACGAGATTTGTCACGAAATCAATGTAGGTGGAAAGGACATTTTCTTCCTTGAACTATACTTTCGGCATTTGTATGCTAATACCATTGGTGAATTTTAGGAAAGAAAGGCAAAAAACCAAAAGGGAAAACTTTTGCTCTCACTGAATTTTTGGCTGATGGAGCCACTGGGGCGCCGTCACCTGTGATTCGCAACAAGGCCTGGGCGGATGAAGTTGACAATGATGATGGTAAGCCTGCTTGGATATCCACTTATTTTTCTGGCCGTCCTATGGTTGATTTGGTTCCATGGGGCCCAATTGACTTAAACCTACCCTCCCATACTCAATCTTATGATTGGCCGTGGCTCTATGGGACTAACCAAAAGTCGATTAGAGGCAACTGAATTACACCTGATTGTTAACCCTGCCTAGCCCTGCTTTTAGGCAGGGGTAGCAATCAGGTATAATTTATAATGTGGTAGTCTCTTTTCAACTATGCTGCCACCGCCAATCATTACACCTGTGAGTTAGACAGGGCTAAGGAAATGTTTGTGAATTGGGCCTCTGGTGTGTACAGCAAACATGTATCTGTGGTTCATTAGTTCCTTGAATCTAGGTAGTAGGTAAGACTCCATTTAAACTTCAAGTACTAGTATGTGCTACCTATACCCAGTTGGTTACAACCAGTGTTGTGACAGATACATTTTTATTTTATCTAGATACCAACAAGATCAGATACTTGAGAAATATAATATCTAGATACTAGATAAGATACTAGATTTGAATTTTATCTAGATACTAGATACTCAAAACTCTAGACATCTAGATGCAAGAATCAGAACTTAAGATACTTTTTTCTGGGATTAGGAAAGAAATACAAGCCAATTATATAATCATAGTTTTTTTATGAATTAATACGTGTCCGGTGGGGTGCGAGTTGCGACGTGCAAAGTAGTGTGCCGGTCGTTCTTATAATGAACTATCCCTAGGAAGGGTTAAATAAAAATTCTTGGAAATACCAAGTATATCTATGAGACATATTCAAAGTTGTATCTTGTATTTAAAGCTTAACATTTAGATACTAGATACCCACATAATGAATCTAGATAAGATACAAGATACAAAATTGTATCTTGATACAGTATCTTGATACAGTATGTAGTATCTAGATACAGTATCTAGATTCTTAAATAAATCACATACATCAACACTCGTTTCTGTGTTGTACTGCGTATTTAACAGCAGAGTAGAGGATCATAAACTTAAGATACCAAGTACCAGCTCAATTTTTATCTGAGGCAGGTTAGGTTAGGTACCTTGCAATTTAAATGCAACTAAGGAAAATCAATTTTCCCCATAGGAAACATCATGTTTCTACGGCAATATTTTTTCTGGAAGTCAGGAGGGAAGCATAGTGTTATCTACATATTTGGTTACCTACGTGATTATTAATTAATTATGCAAGATCTACTTGCTGGAATCCCAGTGTCGAGTATTTGTTTACTTTCCCCGTGGTTTTCAAGAAAAAGGCTGTAAGCTTATTGTTATGTCTATGCCAATGCCATCTACTGTCTACTAGGTAGCGCTAGCAATGGCATGAAACCAGCCAAAGGGCTGATCTGGTTCTAGCAACTGTAGCCTGAGTTAGTCAAGTTCAGACCGGCAAACTAAGAGGTAGTTGATCACTGTCTCGTGTGTCTGCGTTTTGTCCCTCCATGTCCATATAGAATCTCAAACATCATTGGCAACAAGGTGAACTTAAGAATCTACCTGTTTGTTAAATCGTGTGCAAGTCGTCGTTTTAATAAGTGCAGTGTGTGCAAGGCGGTGGAAGGCTAGTGTGTCTACGTGCTGCGTTGTAGTTGGGGGACGATAGGTTTCCCAAAGGTCGTGCAAGTAGTCGAGTCAAGTCTGAAGTAACACGACTAGAGTCGTGCCACTATCTTTAAGCCAAGCCTGTCAATTACAGTCCAAAGAATGAAGTTTCAAGTATGAAATAAGTCACGTCAAGTCAAAGTTTCGTCAAGACTCGATTGAGTTTAATACGCGTCCAGCCAACCAGTTGGGTTGACCATATAACAAGCTAGCCGAGGGGTAAAATTTGTCCATAAAAGAAAGAAAGAAAGAAGGAAAGGAGCCATCAACAGACAAAGATACTCGAGATAATTGGTTGGTGAATCAAGCAACGTTATCGCAGTTCACAAGAGAGTTATTTTGCCGTCAATAAGTACTTACAATGGAACTTACGAAGGAAAAGGTAGAGCCAATCACCTCTCATTGGTACAAGCCACCAGGCGAAATGAACCACATATCAATTAGCATGGCCAGTCGGTACCGGCGGCAATGGTCTACCCGGCAGAGGCCGTCTCAGTGGTCCAGTCGGCAGGCCTCGTACCGGCCGTCAGGTCGCTCTTTCGCCGGCCATTGGTCGTTTCCTTCCCATTCGAGCAACTCGGCGAACTACCGAGAAACATCGCCGCAAGGATACAAGCATGGTTGTGAGTAGTGTTGGCATCTAAAAGTTGTCAATTCAATTGGAAATTTTCACAAGTCTGGGAATATTTGATGAATAAATGTTTTTCCTTGATTTTTGCCTAATACATATCATTTGGCAGAGTAGGTGAAGTGAAATGAGGAGTTGTCATATAGCTGTCATGATAATGTTTGTGATTTTTGGGACTAATTTCTGGTGCTTGCGTTCACATTATGACTGTTAACGGTGTGACCATGCTCATCTTTTAAACCTTCAGTTCCCCCAAACAACTACACAAGTTACACCGATAGCGTAAATGCTAAGTGCAGTGTAGTTCCTTGCAGTGGCAAAGTGTCAAGGGAGACAAGGAGATACTCTAAAAATCAGGAGAAATTACCTTTTTGTAATTCAAATTTTAGCTGCTTTTTCATTTACAATGCTTCTTTGAAGTTGAAAAAAATTTGCGCGAAATTAACTAACACGCAAAGTTAGAGTGAAGTGAATTTCACGCAAAATGTACTCTCAGCAAACCTGAGTTTTGAGAATGTGTACAAGGTTGAAGCTGCCTCGTGGATTTCTCATCGCATTCTCTCTCACACCCTTACAAGCAATGCATGCATATATACCAACACCAAAAACTTCTGCCATGCGCTTCAACCGGCCTTGCAGTCGATAGGTTGAAAAGACTAGGATGAGAAATTGTGATACTGCGAGAATCAACTAGTTAAGGAGTACCTCGCGATCTAAACGGCAGAATGCACCGATCTGGGTATCTACACACGCAGAAACACAAAACAAGCAAAGTGGTGCTTTTTTTGGTCGTTACCAATAAGTAGTTGCTTGCTTCATAGTGGTCTCCGTGAACTTTCACTTGACACTATGGCGTGTGATATATTTAAGATCTGAAGAATCTTAATTATCGATCTGGCGGCAGAAGTAGTACTAGTGTTGACGAATAATTACTATTGAAACCTTTGGCAATAAGAAAACTGGAGTGATTTCATGATCTCGATACAAAATTGTGTTTATGATTGTACATTTCTTAGCATATCCATGAAAATATTTTATACCTCTCCAGTGGACACAAGCTTCGCCACAAGCTTCGCCACTAGATCTTAGCGTATAGTTTTTTAAAGTTATGTAAAATGCCAACACTAGCCGTGAGTGTGACGAGTATGGAGGATCTCGGCTGGTCCATGATTAACAGAAATTCATTAAAATCAGTTATTTCCATGCCTCTCTCAGCAAGCAACTTATGTTTCCTTGAGCGTACATAAATTAAAATCCTAGTGCCATCAGATCAGACAAGTTAGCCGGCTTGTGACCGTAAAATATATAAGCGTACGCGTCGATGACTCTGATGCAGTAGCCTTTCTGAAATTGGAGTTACTGTTGGAAAATAATGCTTGGTTTGTTTATTCCATAAATGTGGTTACGGAACTTGAAAAAGTAATGTACGCAGCGTTGTTTTGTTCCAACAAATTTTTGTTTTTTAGTGAACTTCTGGTTACGCTCAAGTTTCTGAACAGCTCCAGCTTTGAACTTGATTTTAGTTAAACATCTCTAAGGGGCAAGCTAGGGTGTATCTATTTTAAAAAGAAATGTGGCCGTCGCCAATAAAGAGTCCCACAAATCCAGTAGTCAATTTAATGTGTCGTTAAACTCCAATAATCACAATTATAACCTTGTGATTGTTTGTAGAAGTTTCAAGTTATGAAGTCGATACCTAATGTGTGACGTCACATTCTGGAAATACATCTAGTAATAAAACTGCACTTGAATCATTATGAGTGGAACAAAATGTAAACAAAGCTATTGTTACGCAAGTTTGTTAACTTTATACTCTGCCCCTTGGCCAGGCTTTTTTTGCAAATTTATGATAGGAATTAAAAATATTGACTATCTAAATCAAACAGTGTCATCACATGTATAGTGAAGGAGATTTCACATGAAAATAGGGGTACCACAACTCACAAATAGCAAGAATCGAGATTACAGTCATGCAGTTATAAGATTCCTGTCAGAAAAGCATTTGTTTACTTGCCAAAGATTACAAATTTAAAGCCAAATACATGGCTAGTATTAACATGAAGAACATGAAGGATGAATTTTTTTTTTTCATTTATTTATTTGCTTGCTTATTAAAAACAGACCACCTACAAATGCTTTATTCATGGCATTGCCAATACTCAAAACCCAGTTAAATACAAAGAAAGTTCAATTTACTTACACTACGTGGTCCTTTTTTACAAGTTTTAACTTCCATCTATTTAATCTATCTTCTCATACATACATCATTATATCTATAAATTTATGAATATTATATGCACTCCTCCAGCCACCTCAATAACCTTTGCAGCATTATTTTCTTCCGAGATTGGCCTGTAGTAATTGCAGTCCTGTTTCGAAGAGGCAAACACATCTGGAGTGTAGAAAGCCGACTTTACGAGACAAGTTTCCGAATGGTACCTGGATTGACAAACAGAAGAAGAGGCAATTATTGGAAGCAGACAATTGTGGTAGATTCCACTACGAAGATATTGCAGACATTTAGTTTAATAACTGACCGTTATGCTGGGAAATGAGAACGTGCAGCTGCATTATTTAAGAAAAGTATGGTTTGGCAGGGGTTGGAGGGGGGGGGGGGACTAGAGGGTTCGGGGTTGTTGTCCACAGGATTAATTCTTAAGTGGTTGAATTACCATTTTTGCCGGGTGGAATTTTTGGGGCACCATTTATCTATAGAAATGAAAATATTACGGTTGTGTTGCGTCGATGTTCCTTAAGAACAATTATAGCTAATTTTAATTACATTTCATATTTTTTTTAGTTGAGGCTGAAGACACACATTATAACCTTGAATATGTCCGATTTACTTGAGCTTCAGTGGCACTCAATTTCAAAATTTGAAATTAGTAGTGTGGATTTTTTCACAAAATATTTCCAGGGGAGAGCACTGGCTCTACAGTGGATTCTTTCCAAGTAGTCACCAAGAAAACAACTTTAATCTTACACAAACCATCAGTTTAGCTACTGCTATAGCCTTTTACTGTATTCAATGGGCAGCTTTTGAGATGGTCGATATTTTAAAGAGACCCTTCCATAGCAAATTTGCAACCTACCACACCCGACTTCTACTTGCAAAGTTTGCGTAATTTATAACTTGCAGTATTACTATTAACCACTTTTCCGATTCCAAAAACTACAAGTTGCTCTAGTAAGATTGATTTTCTATTTTGTGTTGCATAAAATCATTGAAAAAGAGATCTTCGTCACCATTAACTAAATTTTCATCGGCAGTCATCAGCCTGTTATTCAGGTTTTCAACCCTTCTGCCTTTGCTTCTCCCAAACATTTGTTCTTATTTGCAATAGACTTTCATCTCACAAGTGTAAATTTCATGCACAATATCATAATTACATCTACAATAACACAAGTTAAATTACAAATACAATACAAAGGTTACAAATTACAATCCAAAACACAGCAACACATATCTGCACAATATTAAAAGTACACATTTTGAACTCACTTGACTTGGCAGACCTTTTGGTTTAAAGTGACCCTTTCTCAAGGGTTGGACAAAGTTCTGTTAATAGGGAAGATCCCTTGGACATAAAGTAGTGTAGCGCCTATGCATTAGCACAGTGAACCATTCAAGAAACTTTGATCAGACCTCTTTTTGTATACCTCTGCTGGCTCTCTTGTTAAAGATAGCATATGATAGTGAGCAAGAAAGCTGTAGACAAAAGAATGAAATAGGTCCATTTCGAAACACTTTTTTCATATTTACTGTCGTTTTCCTGTTACAGCTATCTAAAAAGAGTCAAATCGAGCGTACAATGGCCCTGTTGGGCAATTAGGGGCAAAATATTTAAAAATGGCGTCTGAATAGACGTTGTACTTTCATCTCCAGCCCTCTTGCTTTCTATCGTAGGCTTTCTTTAATGGTAGAGCTGTTAGAGGTACACAAAAATTTGCCTGCACGTCATATTCCATAGGTGGCACTCTGGAGCCCCAAGTGGTTTGTGCCCTCAGTCAAGTCAAAGACCATGTCACTACAGTGCGTCGTTAAACACCACTATAAAAAAAAAAAAAAAAGTCAAAGACCAGTCAAGTAAAATACAGAATAGGGAATGCTAGGGTGTGCCTTGGTGAGTGGTGAGTGACTAAGTCGGGCCTGTGTGGTTTGTGTTGCAGATGTGTACGATCCTGCTGGCGGGCGCAACAAGCAGCCGGTGGTGCTGCCCACCGCCCCCCGCGCCACCCGCAACCTGAACGTAGACGATGAAAACATCCCCAAGCAGCCGCCGTTCAACGCGTACATCTCCAACCTGCAGTACGATGTGGCAGAGGACGAGATAGAAGAGTTCTTCAAGGACATGAAGGTGCGAGTCCCCGCCCCCGTACCCGGCCGAGGGTGCCTAGTCTCGAAGGATTCTCGTTGACAGGAATTCTCGATTCCCATTTGATTAAACCTGGGAAATGCAAATTTCCGTCCACGGGAATCTTTTAAAACTGGGCACCCAGGACGCAAGTCTTATATTCCAAATGATGGATGCCTGTGAGGACGTTAGTGCAGGTGCTCTAAAAACTGTTTTACAAACTAGGTGAGGTAGTTCGTAGGTTTTGAGAGCCGATGTTGTTATTAATGGCATTGACGGTAACGCTCTCTTGTGATGCAGTTGTCGGCCCTAAGAAGGGCCTTGAAAAAACTGGGTGGCTCCGAAGTTTCAATGGCAATGGGGCCGTCATCTTCAGGGAATCTGAGCGTTATCGCCAATTCCATTAATAATAAACTGGGTGAGAATTCCAAGTAGTTTTGTTTTCTACTTCTCTTTTCACGAGTTTTTTTCCACCAGAAGTTCCTGAAGAAGTGAACAGTATAGTTTGCCAAACGTTATGAAACTTTTAGTAGACTTGGCATTCTTACCCAGTTCGTAAAGCAGTTTTTTTGAAAACTAGTGCTGACATTAGGAGACTGACATGAGTCTAAAGAATGGTAATGTACGACGTTCACGGCTTTGGCTGTTTTGATAAACGTTTGGCCCTCAAAAACGCCTAGCAACTGATGGTTAATGTTTCGGCAACTTTGGCGGTGTCATCTTCAGAATCTGGATGACTGGTGCCAAGCCTAGAAAATGAGCTGAAAAGCACATTGACAACGTCAAACGGCTCTGAAAATCTCCGTTCTTCCACCTGTATAGGTTGTTTCACTCACCTGCTTTCACGCGTCCTGTAGATGAACACTCTAACACCCCGTTAACATTAATTGTGCCGGATACGTTGGCACCATGCCGGTATTTCGGCTGGTTATCCCCCGTTCTCACACAATGTGATAAGGCAGGTCATTTTTTAATCTGATCTTTAGCTAAAGTACAAACACTGACGCAAGTCATCTCCATCTTAATCGTTAACATAACCTTTTATAAGCCACCAAATTTTCACTAGTTAACCTACAAAATAGCGTTCACATGATTGTCTTACGTACATCCAGCTGTAATCACCTTCATAACTTACGAGGGTACCGGATTAACCTCGGTAGCCTACTTGCATTCACCCATACTGGACATGGCGAAAAATCTGTAGATTAATCACTTCCCAGAATGCAGTTATGAGCTGCTTGGCTTATTCATAATCTGCAGTTGCAGCATCTGGATACCTCTATTCCCAGAACAGTGTATTAAAAACTTGCACAGAAGTGTGAATACAGTGGAACAGAAGAATCTAAATTCTAATAATTGAATGAGAAAAAGTGGGCTGCGATCTTGGCTCGCAATATTATTGTGAAGTTTTCGGTGGGATTGTGGCAGAGAAATGGTTGAGAACAACTCACTATCTCAGAGATGATAAACACTGCACTCGCGGCGCTGCTATTCTCACTGCCGATTCTTTAGGCTACCAAAATTGTTTGAAGAAAACAACTTGCAACTGATGCATTACGTGCCACCAATAAATTGCAGAACGTGAATCCAGAATGGAATTAGACGGGGAGGCAAGATTGCGTGGTGCTAATGATTTCCACTAAGCGTGTCAGTGGACCACGGCAGGTCCTGGTAGTTAGGCCAGAGCAGCAGGGGTGGAGAGAAACCTTGTGGCTACCTCTGCTGCTTAGCAAACATAGACTTGTGCGTCATCTTCCTCCAAAACTTATCAGCACATCTATCTGCCTGTAGCTCTCATTTAAGCTGTGTTGAAACCTCCCGCGGTTGAAACCTTGAGACGATCACAGTAAAAAATAAGGATATGTTTCCTGCCGTTGATACCTTGGACAGTTTGCCTCTACTTCAGACTAGGGGCAAGCTCACGGGGAAACGTTCCCGCCGTCTGAACTGCGAAAAATATCCACCAAAAGGGCTGTCATAGACGTCTGATTGAACACTGGGCTGACAAGCAAATAATAATTTGATGCTTGATGGACGTCGAGAAACAAAAAAGTGCACGACATTATTGTCAAAAATCTTTTAGAAAGTGCCCACGAATGTACCAACGCTCAAGTTAAGGAGGGGTTGAATACCTAAACCCTAAAGAGGAACTTTAAAATAGCAACAAAACAAAGTGGTAGATATTTATAGCACAGCCATCTTTAGATGAATGGCACAGGTTTATAAATGGTGGCTAAACGCTGATAGGTGTAAACATGATCTGGAATAGCGAAGTTGATTCCATAAGCCTAACCCTGGGTTAAGCCCCTGAGCCTGGCCTCAGTTAATATCTGGTTTTGCCCCTGGGTGAAATGGTTTTAGTGTTATCATGACCTAAGAGTGTTGGTTAAGTGCCCAGCTTTGCCAAAATAACTTTCCGGTTTGCCCATTTGGCTCGGAGACTGCGCTTTTTTGCTCAGCGTTTACTGGCTGGGAAAAGTTTAAGATGTTGGCTTGGAATTCAAAGAACAACAGTTTTGTTCATTTATTTAGTCTTAACAAGCTTAGGAATAATAAATGTCAGTAGAATCTCACCCTTATGGTGGCTTGACTGGTCTACCGTAAGTACACAGGTTATTACTATTTAAACATTTAAACCTCACTGTAAATTATAATCTTAGATATTTTAATATTTTTATGAACTGGCGAGTGTTTCTAAAACACATTTTGTTTTTGGGAATGCCATTCCAGAGTCTGACAGTCTCAATTTGACCTTCAATTTGACAGCGTTAGCAGCGATAAATTTGAGCAGCTTTCAGTAAATCGATCAACGATTCTGGTTCCCAGCTAAGAGTGTCCCAACTTTTAGACGCTTAAAACTTTTGTCCCTGTTCGCTGCTCTAGCTTTTCAAATAGGACCAGGAATTGTTAAGTCTGTAAACTAATGTTTTCACACTGTAACCGGTTTCAATTACTTGTGTCTCCGTTCACTTAGGCTCCTGATTAATAGGTTGATACAGCAGGCACCTTTTGCCGACTGAAAAACTTCACACAAAAGCAAGGCAACATTTTATGCACCCCTGCATAACTTTCTTCAGGCTACATGCAAACAAATTTTTGTAAACTTATGCTGGCTCTACCGTTGAAGATAGCCAATAATAAGCGGCAGAGTTGGAGATGAAAGAACAAACTAGGTTTATTCAGAAGCCTTTTAATTACTTTGTCTCAAATTGCCTTAAAGGCCGTCGTAAATTCTCAATTATTCTATAGCAAACTGAGTGCCGTGAGTTAAGTACTGTACAAAGTGTTAATCCACTATGGTATCGTGTGTAAGCATTCTCGTGTACCCAGCAGCTGTCTGTTGCACTCTTATCTTGTGCTTTAAGCTTGCCCACTAGTGTGGTACTCTTTTAATTTTTGGGGTCATGCAATCATTTTTCGAAAATGGGTGGCTCTTTTGATTGCAAAGAAATGTAAACATATGAGGCAGTAGGATGTTTTCAAAGAAGGGAAATTCAATCATTGGTCCCTGGTTAACTCCTAGTGCCAAATTATATTGGCTTCGGCATTTTTTGGGGTTTGAGAGACCGTTTACGCACTTTTGGCACTTTAAAATTACAACATTGAAAATGAGGAGAAAGAGCGCCGCAGGAAATTTGTTAGAAATACCCATATTCCTACGTCATCTTTGTGAGATTTTGAAGGGGGTGACCTACACACTATTTGTACTTAAGTTTGCTTTGCATCTCTATAATCATGGCGACGTGAAAAAATATAAAATAACTGTAGGAACCACTACTGTTGGAGCATATACTGAGTAATTTTTTTCACACATGCTGGGAAATTATTTTTTGGGTACACAACATGTTCCCGCTTTTAATGCCAATGGCGACGTCAAACGAAAAGGCCGAGCCTTCCTTAGTTCACCCGTGGAATATAGATTAAGCAATTTCCGAAGGGCTCTCCAAAATTGTGGACTTTTTTAGATGAGTTTGGAAATATACCTATTTCTCTATTACCATATGAGTACATCACTGCATGTGAATTGTTAGTTGGTGGGATCCTACTTGTGGGTTCCTAGTTTGGATTGGCTGCCCTGTCCCAGACAAGTGAGTGAACTGAGAGCGATAGCGATGACTTGACGCGACAACGGACTTGGTTTCAGATCGTGAACGTGCGCCTGCCTCGAGATGACCGCGGTGGTGGCCGTCTCAAGGGCTTCGGCTACGTGGAGTTTGACTCGCGGGAGTCGCTGATTGCTGCACTTAACATCGGGGACACGGTGAGCCACGCATACCAATCCAAAGCATGCCACTTTCTATTGTCTTGTGCATGGAGTAGAATAACATACTTAACATAATGACAAATTGAAATAATCAGTACCGACATCACAGTTTCAGTGAGACAGCTGCATTTATTAACAATAATATTTTTCAGTTTGGCACTAGCCAAAATTTCAATGGCCAAATTTAATCAAACCTGGCCACATTTTCAGATGGATGTTTTTCTTTTTTTGGAGTGGCCTTTGTTCTAGCATGGTCAAAACATCAATATTACTGATCCAAGCAACTTCATGAAATTTTCTTTCCATAAGCCATAATGATTTCATTATCAAGATTATTGGAAAAAATATATCTATCTGCTTCAAACAGACCTTAGTACACATGTAATGTGCCATACAGACAAATATTTGTACACCTTTGATGGCTCTACCATTCAAGACAGCCAATGATAGTAGGCAAGAGAGTTTGAGATGAAAAAACAAACTATGTCTTTTGGAACTGTTCTTAAATATTTTGCCCCAATTTGCCCAAAAAGCATCCGTAAATGCTCAATTTAAGGCTGTTTAGATAACCATTACAGAAAAAATGAAATAAATTTAAAAAATGCTTCCGTACAAATCTAGTTTATTCTTTTATCTACAACTTCTTCGCTCAATATCACAGGCTATCTCCAATGATATAACTAGCAGAGGTATATAAAAATAGGTCTGATCCAGGTTTCTTGCACTGCTCACCATGCTAATGTCTAGCCGCTACGCCCATTTCTGTCCAGGCGATCTTCCCTCTTAAAAAACTTGTTGCTCGCTTTAACAAAGCTAGTCGAATCAACTGGCAAACATAGAAATGCCCCGGCGCAAGTAGAAAGCATGTGCGGAAACGTTTAGAAGCGTGGTCCAAGCATGAATGTTGCGGTGTGCAGACGATCAAGGGCCGGCGAATGCGCATCGAGGTGGCATCGGCCACCGAAGGAGACCGAGGCCGCGGCGGACGCAGTGGTGGCCGAGACATGGGCTACGACCAGCGCGACCGCGGAGATGGGCCGGACCGCACCCTGGGCGATTGGCGCAGCGGGCCGCGGGAAGATCCGCCTAACGACAAGGGAGCCAGCAGAGGTACGTTTCAAGCTAGGGATGACTGTGGGTAGTCCAGATGCCTACTCCATGCCTTAGCTAGCAAACAGTTTAGTTGCGAGTTTAATTGCCGATTTTGTGGTGTGTACTGTGCAGTACGTAATGGATGTGACAGCTCCATTGTTACAGCGACAGAAATTGACGCTGTCATGGATGGAAACAAAGTTTTTGGAAACTAAACAAATTCAGCTGTTTGCCGATAGTGTACCCTTGCGTCCATATTTTTATTTGTAGCCTTACGACTGCCGGTACTTGAACCACCCCTGTTTGAAGTCTGAAGCGCAATTAGTTGAGCACTAACTTCTCCTCTTGTTTGAGGTTGGCGTAACTAATTGAGCCGTGACTGTTTAAGGGTTAATGTTAGGGGGGGGGGAGGGGGGGCAGACGTTTTGTGAGACACCATGCCTTGGTGCCCTATGCTATACAGATACTGGATCAAAAAGCCAAATGAACACATCAATGAGGTCTGGAGACCTATTCAATAGCTTTCAGAAAAACTGTTAATTAACTGGGTTAAACTGCTGAAAATTTCTAACAAACAAACTGCCAACGTTTCGCTAACTTTACTGAAAGCTTCTTCTGGGCAAGTCCTTCTGAGTTCTGGACTTGCCCAGAAGAAGCTTTCAGTAAAGTTAGCGAAACGTTGGCAGTTTGTTTGTTAGAAGTTTTCAG
>QKMV01001686.1:0-15198 GCA_003287335.1 Lednia tumana
TATACATATAATATATGTATATGTACATGAATATGGCATTACATGCAAGTCAATTTAATACACATATTTTGGAAACACATTCGGTACACCCCTGGACCCGTCTATAAGTTCATCGTAACTGATCGGTATACTTTGTTTTAATACATGAGCGTAGCAAACACCTTACGCTTATTTATTCCCATCACGCAGAACTGCATCATATTTTCTCCGCGGATTGTCGCGATTGGCCAGAGACCAGTTTGGACGTGGCTGCTGATCGATCAAGAGTCGAAAGGGTACTTTGGAAAGACAGGGACGCGACGAACGACTCAAACTTGGGTGACAAGGCCTCACTGGCTTTCGTCTGTCAAAATGGAGAGAAAGTTTGAGATGCATTGCGTGGCAATTTGCACTGGATTTGCGACTAGACGCAAACCGTGGCCAGTGTTCTGGACCTGTGACCATGCGCAATCAGCTCAAATATACATTATTAATTATTATCATTGGTAAATTCATTCAAGCACTCTCTAAAACTGTTGGTGTGTTTCTCACTCAGTGTTAAAGGGTCTAATAATTCTCACCCAAGTTGAGGAGCTAGGGGATGTACATACGCGAGTCTTTTCGATCACCAGTCTGCATACGACGCGCACATTTTAGTTTTCTATTAAAATGAAACTGGATCATATAAGTTAAGTCGTTCTTTTTATTATTATTAAGTTGCAACAAGATACATACTCATAAGTCCAATTAAACATTTCCACTGATTAACCTATTTTCCAATTCTTATAGAGAATAGAAGAGACCACTTCATTTCTCCGAAGCCATCCTATCCTCTACCATGTTTTGTCATCAAAAAGGTAGATATCGACAAAAATCTACTCACATCTACTTAGCCCGACTTTATTTTTCGCAAATGTGCTCCACCACATCCCATTCTCAGAATAATCTCTTTTCCGTTTTGCTCGCGTACACAATCTCAACAAAAGCCTGACCTACGCTTCAGTTTTCCTGTACACAATAATATACTTTCCGAAGTACAATAGCATAGGTACTTAAAAAATTATGAACCACTATCGAGTTTTCTGATCAAGACATTGCTGATAAAACTTGGAGGCAAAAGGTTGGAGGCTGGCAAGTTATTATCTTCTGGTCCGAGCAGAACGCAGAACATTGTTGAGAACCCGTGCCACTTTTGTACTCGGTATATTGTGGAGAGATCATTCACTTAGGTGTTTATCCCTTGTCACATGTCCTTATGAAAGTAGACATAGAGTTAGGGCTTGTTTTTGATGAGGTGGCAAACGGTGACTGGCGCGGTTATTTAGGACGGACTAAACTGGCTGCACCGGGCGGTTGAAAAACAAGATCTATTATGGGCTGACATTGCATTATTGTTTGGCTGCTACACCAGGGTTAGGAAATAAGATGCGAAAATACAGACAGCAATGAAAATCGCGGAGGGAGTTATAGTCTGGTGCGTAAGACAAAACCATAAAATAATGTTGTCTGGTACACATGTTGTCGGGTTTGGACATCTACATTATTAACATTATTTCACATTTAATTACTGTGGCGATGTAAAAACCAAAGTCTGGATGCTATAGTGCCAAGTAAATATTGGTCTTACCCTAGTCAATATTTTTAAATTTGTGCAATTTTGAGATCCACTCACATGATGGGCACACTTTTTCTTAACTTCAACGAAATGTATCTAAGACCTCCCAAAAAGTAAAAACTAACGTGCACTCGCTGTTATCTTACGAAGCACAGTTAAATGACGTTGAAAGTCCCAATCAAGTGATATGCCGTTTAGCGTAGAATTACATCCTCCTCTTTTTGCGTCCCGTCGTGGTATCAGATCACACGAGCCAACAACGTGGTAATAACGTGGTCGAGCGCGGGAGGCAGTCGAAGATGATCGAGCGATATTTGGGAGGTCGTGACCGCGACTCCAGCCTCCAGGCGTCTCCAACCTCCCTCGTCGCTGCACGACAATTCGCTCGTTATTTACACAACAACCGCCTAGTGCAACTTCGCTGATCAATCTATAAATGTTTCCGAAACAATCGGAAACTTTGCTGAAATGTAAGGCCTGTTTTGCAGTCTTATGGTTATGAGCCTCGAAGAAGATTAATTTGTTATCGGTATTTATGTAAGTGACCATGGCGTGGAAAGGGTTGTCGACGGTGGAGAAATCTGCGGAGACACACACTTATGTCTAACCTTCGATGAGATTCTCAAAGCCGATAACGAAATAGATAGATCCCTATACTGACCCATTCACGCTAGGTCTTGAATATTACATTAGACAGGCGGACTGAGGGTGCCTGAGAAACATGACGATCCGAACCTCAGAGATAGATAGCCGATCAAGTGTTAGTATTCAGTTTTTCGCATGTCAGCTAGTGACGTGTGCTTACTCTATACATATCGGCTGAGCGCATCTAACGACGTTCTTTGTTCCTCCACCTCAGCAGCATCCTCACGAGCGCTACGCGACGTCCAGCCTCGTCTACGATCCGTCGCGCGATCTCTCTCCCAACCTTCCCGTCCACTCTTGTGACTCCTCGTCCATGAACGACGCCGATCGCTCCAGCAGCAATTGTAGCACTCCTACCACCTGTTTGCCCCCTCAACCACCATCTTCCTGTGCTCATCTCCCTCGACCGCCTCCTTGCAACAACAACTGCGGCGGAAGAGGATACGCCGAGTGCGGGGCACCTTTCCTGAAGGTTGAACGGTCGACGACACCGACGCCAACGACGCCGCCATCACACGAAGAGGACGTCGTTTGTGCCGGATGCGGACACAAAGTTCAGGACAGATTCTACCTGCAAGCTGTCGATAGACGGTGGCATGCGGCGTGTCTGCAGTGCTGCCAATGCAGGATGACGCTAGACGGAGAAGTCACTTGTTTCTCGAGGGATGGGAATATCTACTGCAAGAAGGACTACTATCGGTGAGTTGCCCTCAATCTAACACTTTCTTTATAAGAATACTTGTGAAATTTCTGGATCATTACCGATTACTGAATGATACTGAATTTTCACAACTCAAGTTCACGTCAATTATCCGGTACTTAATGTGTATTTAATCGCCAAACTATTAGATAAACTATTCTTACACCAAATGGCCTTAATTAGTGGACACTTATCCTAATTAGCTATTGATTTTTATTTAGCATGTAAATTTGTTTTAATTTCGTAATTAGACATCTACATATTGGCGAATTCCTCGCATGATTCGCGGACCATATCGGGCATATATTGACCTCTGCCGATGTGATTGATTGATCTATCTATCGAAATCGAGTGTAGAGGGCGGGAGGGGGCATCAGCTGGTGGTCTCGTGCTAAATGGATTGTGAACAGATAGCGTCGTGTGCGGCATCTTACTTCATCCTTCACTCGCCGTACCGCACAATTACACGATATTGAGACGGTATTATGTCCGATTCGGTTTCTCGTTTGAAACTTTTTTCGTGCTCGTGGTACATGAACATAGACAATTTGACACACATGTGGTTAAGGAGGTTTTAGATTTTTAACTGAGCAGTCGGGGCCAAGATTATTTTCTTGTAAATGATTATACTCTTTCTGGATTCTTTTCGAGCAAATAACTGTCGGATAAAACATTGGCTGTGATACTCTTCCAATATTCTCCAAGTTTGAAGAATTTGAAGTGCATTTAATGCCAATATGTGTATCATTCGGGAAATCAATAGTTCGCTCACATCGCCAGTCATCCTCCCTATCCAACTATCATACACGTTCATCACTTTTTTTAGTTGAAACTTCATCTCTTGAACCGTTACATCTTTCTGTAACATAGATAAGAATAAATGGAATCTTACATACAATTATTCGTTTGTTTGCGAAGAAATCGTCTCATAAAGCACTTCATAACATTCCGTCCCCGACTCCCACAATGGTAGTCTTGTCGTCGACATGTCTAACTTTCACGACAACTGATGATCTCCGAAGATCGACTCGACTCCATAGCTTATTATGCCCAACGAACGCAACAATCGATGACTTTAGAAGAATTACTCGATGCGACATGCGGCGACTTTCGAAAAGCATTCGGAAAGTGATTTCAGGTCAAAGTAAAAACACAAAACGTCTAGTTTCCAGCAATGTTTTCTTTCGTCGAATGTGTGCTAGCTATATTTTTATTTGTTTGGTTATTGATCGGGGACTAGTTTTTGCTACCACGGACTACGGAGACATTCGAAAGATCGAGATTTCAGATAGCTTTGCAGTTTGTAGACTTGACGTTGCTCTTAGCCGTGCTCGTAGCGTTCTCTTTTTGAGCAGTAGTCTCACACATGTGCGGTCGATTCCGTTTCCTCCAATCAGCGTTGCGACAAAAGTGTCATCCAAAGGACCTGGCAGTCCGACGTCCGAAGACACCGAGCTCTCAATTTCAAATCCTCGTCGTACCAGCTAATTTTAATATGAAATTCAAACCATTATCACAATCGGAGGATAGGTTTCATTTTACAAAATGTTACTTTAACAGGGCATGCTTAACTAGACAACTATATAGAATATTTCCTTTCAAAACATTAACAATTTTACATTTTTAGTTCTTTCACATTTACTCAACAAAACCATCCACTAAAGAATCTATTTTTTCCTTCTCTCGCGTTCACATTCATAAAATACCTTTTTCTCTCTCTCTCTCTCTCTCTCTCTCTCTCTCTCTCTCTCTCTCTCTCTCTCTCTCTCTCTCCCAGTTTTGGTCCACTAACAGTCACGATCTATCCATTTACCTCCAGCCGCGGACGCAACCATCAAAGTACTGCAACTACAATGCCCATGTCAGGTTGAACAATAGCTGAATATCTATTAAACATATTCCTAGGCTGTCAGCAGACGTCTGTCTGAAAGTTAGAACATTGGTTTCTCTCAAGTCAAGCAGATCCGAGCTTAAGTAAATACGCAATCAAAGAACAGATCACCCAGAAACAAGCCGAGATTCGCGTGATAAGTGCAATCACTGTAAACCTGAAGGACGGAACCTAATTACACATTTGCCAATTGCGTCAAGACTTGGCTGCTGAGCGCCAAAACATTTTCCAATCAATTCATGAGCTTTGCGTTTGCGGTTTGACACACATCATAGAATTTTTTTTTAAACTTAACGTACATCACCTTACTTCCAATATATAGGGTAAAAATCTAAGAACGTAGACATCTTAATAAAGAATAAATATACCTACAGTCTCATCACCATCAATCTTCAATCAAAATTGGTGAATATTATTTCTTCCTCGCGTGTTACAAAATAATAATACAATGTTTGTATTGGGTTCACATTGAATCCTTCTTCGAACATTCGTCTTCCGGAGTGGAGATGAATAGAACAATCCTATTGAGTGAACATTGGCCCTGGATGAACTGAAAAGCAAGCAAGCAGGCATGGCAGGCAGGCAGGCAGGCAGACAGGCACCTCTGGAGTCAGCGAGTCGAGCACAAAGCAGCCGAATGCAGGCGGACAACGGGCATAAACACAGGGCAAACAGCGCACAAAACTGCAAGTCACGCTAACACGCTACAACTCGGAGGCCAACCATATTATTTCTAGACTTCATATTATAATGCAGTCGAGCAGCTGATCAAGATCGGTGAAAAAGTTGCCGACATCGGCTCGAGCGCTGACTAAACTGGAAAATACGATTTTCTTGCATGTCGCGTTCGAGGTTAAGAATCGACTGAATTGGGTTGAGATTTTTCTCAATAGGTCAATAGTTCCCAGCTTTATTGGGTACCTATTACTTTTGCTACATAAATGTGGGAAGAATATGATCTTTGGCTCATAGCATAGAGGCATTACGGAATGTTTACGATATCAGTTTCATTTCCACTTTCTCCAAGAGAATTGTATTCAAATAGGGAAAATTGACTAATTTGCCTCTCTGGTAAATGAGCACTGCTTCCAAATACTCAATTTTGCAAAGAAAAAAAATCAGCATAATCGTGCTTCCAAAAAAAAAACACTGCTGAAGAAAGAAATTAATCGTGAATCCCATTAATACATCGTCGTCAGTCAAATCTTTGGGATGAAGTCATCGAATGATCGAATTATTAAGACGTGCACGATACGTTTGAAAAGCGGCACTGTTCGAAGCTATTCCATTTGAGTGCACATACTAAAGAAAATAGAACGGCGAAACGTTTCCCAGAGAAAAACGAGCATGGGCAAAATGCTACGTGAAAGTCCGCATCCAATCATTTCCCACTTATCGTAATCAAAAACAGATCCGAACATTTATTGTGACGTAACCATTTAAACTGTGCCTGGTGATGACGGCAGATGTCAACACGTAAGGCGCATGATTCAGAAATAATCAGGAGTAAAACATGATTTTGTTGAATTCGAAAACATGTTTCTTACCTCCGGGGTTGTGTTAATGCTATAGTCAAATCGAAATTACGCGGCGATTACTTCTCGTCGAGTTATTACAATTTTCTGACGCGATACAAGGAACTGAAACGGTTTTCTGGCTGGATAATTAGCTAAACGGTCGCGGCCAGCACTTAACAAATATCTGTTATTATTGCTGCCATGCTCGACGATTCAGCCAACATGCAGCCGATTTTTGTACAAAAAATCTGAAATGATACTACTCGTGCTGCAAACGAATTCTTCGAAAAGTGCACTTTGCACGTTCAAGGAAACTTGTAAAACGAAGTCAACTTCTGTCCGTGAAAATATAATGACCATCAGGCAAAACGGCGGTATACACACAAACACACACACACACACACACACAACCACACCGGGGAAACTCGACCAATTTCAACGCATGACCCAAAATAATTCGTGGAATATATTTGCACCACGAGTTTTCGTGCTTGCAGAATGACAACGGACGTCTAGAAATTCTGCGCGTCCTATGGCGCAACGCAAGACATTTCTCACAACGTTAAATGGCATTTTCACCTATATTATAAAGCACACGTGGAATATTATCTTCCATTCATGTTATATCGATTCGAAGAGAGGCAGGTATATGATCTCGTTGAAGGGTCTCAGAGAAGATAATTGGTGCCCGATTTAATCAGCAACGGTGACGGGCTGAATTCAGAGGCGCCAGTAACATATTTTGCCACCGAATCCTCTTCAAAGCTATACCTACCTGGTACTTATGGTTATTAACAGCAGTACTGGGCAATTACTCTTGTGCTTATGCCAGAGAGATGAGCTTCCTTATGAAGAGTCCACTTTTGACATCAATATGGACCATTAGGTGGACTTGAGGTCAAGGACTCAAGAGACTTCAGGGATTCGAAGTGAGGTTTACTGGTAGAAAAAAGGCAAATTCTCATACATAAATGAAAACCTTTCTACCTTCTTCACCTATCGGTGAGATTTTAGGAGGTAATGAGACGTTTTACCAAACACTTTTTCGATCGTTTTTTTAATCTAGACATTATAGATACCATTTTGTTTCCACCCAAAATCTACACCGCGAATCGCGTGTTTAACGTGAAAGATAACCACTCTATTACAATGATTGTTGTGGGTGTCATCACAGGAAGCCAAATCGCTGGTTCACCACTTCCTTTGCGTAGAGAGTTGCATGTAGTGCACGTTAATTCTGTATAGTTGCAGCCAGTATTTTTTCACGTTTGAAGTCATTTTGAATGGCGTGATTATGATTATTGGGCGGCTTACCATTCAGGACTTTCTTGCCGTGGATACAAAATAATAATCTTTTGTTTCCACTTAAGGCCGCATGAAAAGGTACACACAAAAGTGTGACGCCTCTTTGCATGCGGGATAGCGTAAGTTCGACAAATGGTCAATTAGGGAAAGTAAGACGCGTACGGTTGCAAGAATTGTTTTACTGGGACATCGCCTCGGGCCAAGTGAACAGATTTCGACGATCGTTCGACACTTCTGCTGTACAAAGGATTCCGTTGAAATAGTAACTGTGAAAAATAGCGTGCCATGGAAATTGGAAAGCGTCATACGGTTTGTCGCAACGCCCCTGCTTTTATTTTTCACGAGTATGTGTCGCATCTACAAAAATTTTCATCGTCGAATTGATGAAATTTAAAATTAAAAACGGTGCTCATATATGTAAATTAATTTATCGCACGCAAAAGCGTTTACCTATAAAGTTAATAAGCTGCACCCGCGATACGCGTCTGGTATATAATTGGGGGTAGATACTAGATACCTTCTCGTTTTAATTTCGAGAAAATTACCATTTTGATCGACCGTAATCTCACGCAACTGTGGACCTCCAACCCCTTTACAAAGGTTTATTGATATTAGCTCGAACGCTTGACTACTCAACGGACGACGACAGATGAACGATATTCCATGAATAATGAGTTCTATCATAATTTTCATAGAATCGATATTGTGAAATCTTTTTAATTGATGCTGGGTAAAGTGTTATTTTATTTGTAAGACGAAGGTAGGTAATTGCTCTGTGTACATAGTGATGACAGCCTGCACATGGTCGGGAATTCAACCGAGGAGATCGCTACGATCGCGTGTCTGCCATCAATTATTTGACAGATATAGTTCGATGAGGAGGACGTTGCTGCCGCAAGATTCTAGAGAAAAATGCTCGCGTGAATCAAGCGATTCTCTCTCTTTCTTCTCGCTCTCTGTTTACGAAAGATTCAAGCCCCGGACGCAACACGAGGCGTTTAGATGGCATGGGAAACGATGGAGGAAAATGATAAGTTGTCAAAGATTTCCGGAAGTGGTGATCTGAAAATGTCTCCAATCGCAAATTATCACGGGAATATTTAAGGGCCAGTATTAAAATCTCTAAACTACCACCAATCAAAGTTATCCTCCGAGTAACCATGGTGTCAACCATTAGATGCTTTTGTTTACAGCTGCTCGTGGGGTAACTTTATTTGGATTTCGGAAGTAGTTCGGAGACTGTAGTTCTGTTCTCAAAGTGGATATCAAGTCAACTGTAAGCTGATATGAACTTACACAACTTGATCAACTAAACAAATTAATTTTACTTTTAACGCCGTTTGTCTCGCGAAAAATGGACATCGATGAAGCACACGCAGCGGAAACGCCATATTATCATGTGTAGTTGTTGGTGAACGCTTCGAAATAATATGCACAGGCTAGGAGTGGCTAGAGACTGCCGATTAGTTTGTTCCATAGTCCACTGAGAATGTGTGGAAAGGGATGATAGAACGGACAAGGGAAAATAGGCTTTATGTAGTTTCCACGGTAGCTATGTGAACCATTTTTCTTGACGTCGGACTGGTTACCCAATTGCTGTGATTTTCCATGATTACTAGCGACTGTTCCTGCCAAATACTGGCATAAATACATCGACCAAAATAGCATGCATGGCCAACTTCTTACCAGCACCTGTTTCCATTCTTGCTGCACAGACAAGTTTTCAAATCCGCTTGAGACTCCAGAAGTTTCGAAAGCTTTTTTTGCAGAGACACGACAAGCTTAAAGCTGGATTACAGCTTCACTGAAGGGGTCGGGAATGGAAAAGGAAGCTGGTAATCAGACTGTGTTCTTTTAACGTAGAAGCATCTCAGTATTGTTCTGGAATTGCTAGAAATCACAGAACATCACGTGATAGCCGGTCACGTGGATCGAACCTGGGTCGGGTCTAGCAGCTGCAGGTCTGAGGAACCATGGCAGTACAGCGGATGCCCATGTTTATTGCACGTTTGTGAAGAATTTTACTAAGATTTTAACTGAATTGTAGGCTTATAAATTACGTGATAAGAAAACTATGGAAATGGTAAGTATAACAAAAGGTACAAGAGAATCGAGTTCCGCAAGAAAAAATGAAACAATCGTCAGAGTGCGAACTGACTACCGCATATTCCGACCCCCATCCGATCATGTCCAGGACATAAGCGACACAACCAACGTGTTAGCTAACACAACAGTGGATTTAAAAACTACGTATGCTGCACTAGCGTTTAACAGCGAGCTCTAGGTACCAGTGGCCCGCGCAAACCTACGCATGCGCCATACTTCTATGAACCCTAAGAACTTTAGCTGCTAGTTGGGACGTCCCGATTGCAAGTTGCTAAATACACGTCTAGAAATTGAGGTATCATTTGAGTTTGCGGTTGTTACTACTTTGTGACCTGGTAAAAACGGAGTAGGTACCTATTACTAATGTGATTATAAAAAAAATGGAAAACATTAGCTCGCTAGAAATGGCTCAATAGTCCGTCCTGGATTTCTGTCCGCTTATCACCGACCCTGCGATTGAATAAATAGCCCTATATGTATTATAGTATTTTGTGATTGGTAGATGTCTTATTTCCGAAAGTGAAACTGATTTCACAAATATTCTCACATACTGACAAAACAATCGTATTATTTCTGTGATTATTTCATTTATTTCGGAAGGTCGTTCCTTCTATACAACCGGTAACATCCAGTTGACATCGTAATGAGTTTTTTTGGTGGCTTGCTCTGGCTGAATCTGAGCACGCACTAGAGATCCCAGGGCTGTGATTGTAGCTGTAGGATGACCACTCATCACACACGCACTCTTCTAATTGCGTCGCATCACCACAATGCGTACCGGTACACGCATGTGTTCAATGAGTACAGTTTAGGCTTCGTACGAAAACATTACATTCCACAAGAATAATGCATTCCCATTCAGAACCGAACCTAATTGCCGTTAAAATAATAACACACCCAATTACTGAGTTTATTAAATTAATCAGCTATTGGCTACCGCATCACGTGCTATTTGGTAATTTAAAAAAAATGTTTAAGATGCATGTAGATTTTTATAGCTTTGTTCTTACTTTTAAGCATTTGTTTAAATAATAATTGAGAAATACGTGATAATGATGGGACGGTAGATGCTGTAATAAATATGATCCACCGTGAAATATTTTTTAATTTGTGTAGTCTTGCTTTATATTAGGGTTCTCCGCGTAGTTGCTCTCCTAATTTCTGGTGTGGAAGCGTACGAGAAGCGCGTGTGCTCGCCTTCGTTTCCACTCCGTAAATCTGTTGTGCACGTACTTATCTTTATACAATTAACTGGGACTTGGCATTTTTTCATGGCCAATTCTCAGCCGTTCATTCACCGTTAGCCAACATCGTCAGGCCTGGACGCAATTTATTTTCGACCCATGTCGCTATTTCAAGATCGTAGAAAATTTGCTCAATCACAGCCATTCCATTCAGGTTCAGTAAAATAGTTTGCTCGATTGCGTCTGGAATTTGTGTTAAACATACAGCGGATACAAGTTCGAAACAAATGCTCCAGCTGGGTTAAATTACATTCATTTGTTTCATTGCCCACGAAAAGGAAGATGTAAGGTTTATATGTATTTTCCTTCTGGATCTACCTTCTTCACAAGTCATTTACTTCCTTCCTCTTGGCGATCACGGTGACCTCTCTCGATGTGATTACGAACCCATTATTTCAAATCCACTACAGTGATGCTAATTTCTTTAGCTATGTCAAGAATGTATCTAGCAGATCTTAGCAATTGTATTCACAGAGACATGTGAACAGTCTGTGTCCCTTGAGAACTCGGCTTGCTTGCAGGGACGAATATAAACAAGTAGACAACAAAAATTCGTGTTATTTTCTATGAAAGAATAAAAATTGAATAATACAAAAATATAACACGAATGGTTAACCATGCGTACTGATTATATTATATTCCAAGGTTTATCTATTTCGTAAAGCCAACGTATAAAGTCGAAAAGCAACGGTGAACGATGCATAAAATTTAGAGTCGATACTGATCAGTGATTGCCTTGATAACGAGACGGGATTGAAAAGAGCTTTAAAAAAAGCGTTTCCCGGTATTACTTTGGGTGTATCATAAAGGCACGGGATTCCCTTTGGAACGTTGAAATAAAATAGAATTTCGTTCGTTTATATAAATCTAATCATAATTCATGCAAAAAAGCTTCAATAGCTCTGAGGTATTTACCTTCACATACAATTTAGTAAAACATTCACTCATACCCTAGCCTATCGGTCATCTATCTTTCCACCATAAGAATTACAATATTAATGTCTTCATTTTCTTATCGTCTCATCCCGAGTTCGTGCATCGTGAACAGTACATTTAAGCTTGTATCAAAAGACCTGAGGGTCCGTCATCTCATCTCGAAGAGTCTGCAGTTGACGAGTCAGTCAGGCCCTGGCAGCTTCAAGCGTTCAAGTCTCCGAGTCGGGCTTTGCAGAGTGCCCGGCACTGCATCTTGGCGCAAGCCTATAGCTTTGAACTTACGCTTATGTAAAGTTTGGTAAATCATATGTATTGAGATTTTTTTCGTGTACATTTTTTAACGCACAATTAAAAAACGTTACAAAAATGACATGCTGAATCAAGCTTTCTGTCAAAAAATTTAAATTCGTTTAGCTCTGAGTCAGTTTGGAAGTGAGGATCGATGGAGAAACACAGTAAAACGACTCGTCCATCAAACTTCGATCTAAGTAGTACGTAAAGCTTTCCTCATAGCGATTAGCGTTGATATTATATATGGCCAATCATTCGGGTAAACACCGCACACCAAAAGTACATGCTTGTGGGTCATCTTTCCCGACCATTTACAGCGACCTTCAGGAAGTTAACGTTACCGTATGAATTACGAGCTTTCTCACTCCGGGGGCTCCATAACATTGAAACCGTTTCACCTGCGAGCGGTTTTCGGGAATTGGTTATTATTTAATGCTAAAGTAATTAAAATTATATGTTCAACGCTAGTCAGCATGCGAAATAATTTCCTAGTTGACGATCGTTGAGATCTGTGGTGTAACTCGAAAAGTAACGCACTGTCCGAGCGGATGCCATACTATTATAGCCTGATGTAAATTGTGAGCATATTTTGATGCACTGAACTGTTGGTATAAAGTAGATGATGTGATGTGTCATCCAATATTCAAAGCTCATAAATCATGCTAATAAAAACCAGTACCGAAAAATGTTTATCTCTTTTAATAGTTCGCTAACACGCAGCAAGTTTATGGCAGCCCCATACAAACAATGATCAAACGCTGTATGCACTGCTGAGTTTGTCACTTAAATCAAATCTACACTTGCATCCTTCCCATCAATTGTATCCCCTCCTTTGCCGACTATGAACTTGCCTCTGATAACTTCTTGCTACAATGACAATTATTAGAAAATTGACTGTAGACTCCTATATAAAACGTGCACATGTGTATTTTATTGCATAAAGATTCCAAGGAAAACTGACAGACGATGACGAAACTGAATGCATTTTTAGCACGCACACTCGCAAGAAAAGTGCATGTGTACCTTATATACTATATAATAATATAATACTGCATTATGCATCGCATGAGCATAATGTATCGGTGCAATGCCTATTGTTCAAGTAGCAGATTACCCAACGCTAAGGGACTTATCAGTTTTCAAGATCTAAAGAGTACATAACCTAGGACAAAAACAATTGCATGCCTTGCGTGTTGCACCTTGTACATTGTCATGCTAAATAATGGTGCAAAAAGCAAAACAAACATGAGCATTTTTAATAAAATAAACAAAACGGGAGAAAAATAGCAATTTAAGAATCTCGCAATTTGTTAAATTTAATTTTAAACGATTCTTTTCTTTCGTATGAAAATGTATTCCCATCCAATTGTGTAAACCCATCTTGACTTATTGCCTGGAGGTGTGTTTCTTTTTCGAATCGAAACCTTTTCAACTGCGGGAATTGTCTCTTAAACGCATGGATGGATGCAGTGTCTTTTGTTAATTAAATGGTGTGTAGCATTTCATTCGCGTCCTATCAAACCACCATTAAGCAGATGTGCAATTATCACGAGAGACCGCGCGGGCTCTCGTCACGTTGACAATGCCGTGGATTGTGTCATTTTCGCCATTAATCTCTGTCACATTCGTTCATTGCATGTGTGCGCTGCACTTGCCCAGGTGTAACATACACCGGAAACTAAGGGCGAAACACACGCCCGTACTTACAGAGTACTGTGTGCGAACGTATTCGTGTCATGAATTGAACTAAAACCATATCATTTTCAACAGCAATTAACGCAATTTGCTATTTCCGCATGAGATTCATCAATCTCGTCTCCTCTGGATCGATGATCGTTCACTTTGAACTTTGACTCACTTGAGCCACGAATAAGTTTCACATTATTTTAGTGCAAATAAACACGATAATACCCCATGTCTTTTCATCTCTTACACTCAATAATAATAAAGTATCTCATTCTGTTACTACCTTTCTAGTTGTATCAAAACATTTTGCTACAATGCCAAGGGCGGTACACTCTAGATATTTCAAGGGGAGTGAAATGTGGTTCTAGCATTGCAATACTTTCCACATAAAAAGTACTCTATCGTTTGGGGGGCGTATTTTGTGGCGGCTCAAAAACTCTCATGGTTATTTGGTGTACATAATAAGAAAAAGATCACAGATTTGGACATAGGGGTTGCTACTATATCACAACGTACAGCGTTCTACACACGTAAGACTGGGTTCAGATAATGGCACAGGACACATATTACGGAGCCGCAAAGTAAAGGTTCTCCACAGGCGATCAAATTGTTATTCTTTTTACATAAGTTCCCTCTTATGAAATGTACAAATGCCACAATGTATATACATGTAGCGTATCAATGGGTGAAAATCCACATGAGGTCTGATCGAGACTCACACGTGAATGGTTGGGAACAAACTGGAAAGCCCCTCGCTTGAAATAGGGACTGAATAAATAATGCACTGGACACAAATACGACAGAAATCTGTGTTCCATTGAGCATGGGGGCTGGAACGCAATGTTAAATAAACGACATCCAAAACTTTGACGTGCAAGCAGCGTCTCTTTAAAAAAGATTGCAAAAGGAAAAATAATGCGTAAGATTTGAAGAATATTAAAATCACTTCAAAAATACCTGCCTACTCGAGGACTCGAACCCCGAACCTTTTAATAACTGCTCTACCACTGAGCTAAGCAGAGTACGGCATTTGGGAAGTGATTTTAATCAGTATGTGTTGTATATCTCACAAGGAGAATTTGAACCAAGAGGCTTTTGAATTTTTGAAAGAACGCTCTGGAACAAGTAATGCTTTGCTGCATCACACTCTAACCAACTCAAACAACTCACAATTGCGTGGCAATTACGTAGCGGGTATTTTTGAAGTGATTTTAATATTATTACTTTTTTGAGACTCATATCTCCTGACTAATTTCAGCACTATAGTTTTTAAAAAAACTGTT
>QKMV01001687.1:0-15190 GCA_003287335.1 Lednia tumana
ACAGTCACGAATTTGGACAAACTTGGACGAACTATCAGACGCACTTGTTGAAAGACACGTTAAAAAAAAATAGAGTTTTCTCTCGGTGAAAATGAAAAAATAAAATGTTTGCATTCACATGTTCAAAAAGAAAACACTTTTTTCAAGTGTACTTGGCTACAAATTCAAAAATAAAATGATTATTTTTGCATACTTCGTAGCATGTGGTTCACTCATGTCATCTCTTCACGCAAACGTTGGTTTTCAAATAAATAGGAGCTAATGCGTCCATGAGTATATTGCTGGTTAGAGATGACCACGAAGGCTTTCCTAGATGACGGTTGCCATAGCAGAAATCATACTAGTGCGAGGTTTGAAGAGTGGGCTAGTACAAGCAATAATAGTGTTAGATAAGCAGTCATTCAGGATTTGCAGTGAGAATGTTCGCGACTAGTCAATTAGTAAATCACGTGGCTAGAATGAAAGTCTTTTATCTGGCTGGCTGCCTACAAAGTGCATGACGAAATGCTGTACAGGCTATATGCATTTCAGCGAGCTCTAAGCTGGGACCTTCCGATGTAAGAAAGACGTCTTGCCGTCACTCGTGCGACCAAAGGACAAGCTCACAGGTTACAGGGGCTACACATTACAAGTTTTAACGTGCATAATATTAATATCTATTAATTTTTTAAGACTCATGTCTCCTGAATAATTTCAGCACTATAGTTTAAAAAAAAAACTGTTAATAACTGGGTTAAACTGCTGAAAACTTCTAACAAATAAACTGCCAACGTTTTGCTAACCTTGCTGAAAACTTCATAGCCAAGCTTGCCAAGTAAGCCAAACTTGCCCCGATGAAGCTTTCAGCAAGGTTAGCCAAACGTTGGCAGTTTATTTACTAGAAGCTTTCAGCAGTTTACCCCAGCTATTATCAGTTATTTTTTTAAATATTAATATCTCTTTAAAAATACCTGCTTGTTCGAGAACTCTTACCTAGAACTCCGGTGTACTTGACCATTGCTCACCATTGATCACCATTTGAGCGGAATATGACATTTTTGATGTGAATTAGACAAATAAGTGGATTATTGAATCAAAATTAGATAGTTAGAGCAACGGTCATGTAAATCGGAATTCTAGGATTAAATTCATTCAAGCTCATCGGTTATTTCGACGAATATTAACGACTCCCTTTTATTTTTATTTCACTATTTTTCAGATTGTCGATCGAAAATTTTGTTTGGAAGAGTCGTTTGGTATGGAAAATAATTAATCGAAGCATTTTTCATCAAGAGCAATCATATTTGAATAGAAAACAAGACCAAACCACAGTGGCATCAAAGTTTTGCAGCCGGCAAAATATGAACGAGAGTCAACGTTTTTAAGCGCTGTAATAAAACTGATGAACATTTTTGATTACAAAAACAAATCCTTGTGTACGCTATAAAAAAAAATGTCCTTTCAAATTTCACATGAACGAACAATTTTCTGATAACAAGAAAGACAGCGAAATATGAAAACGCAGCGAGGGTATTTTTCCACAATGTCGTCGATAATAGAGAAGACTGCGTCATCACAATGTGATGCGTCGTACGAAAGCTAGCAGCCTGGTATGAAGCCGACATTGCTCCAAGTTTCCTCAGCTACCGCGACACGATTCGCCGCTTGAAAATGGCGAGCCGCACGGGAAAACATCCGCGGACCAAGTTTGCTCGATAAATTCAAGCTGACTCAACCGTTCGTGATAACAGCTGATCGGAAGCAAGAGAGTTCTAGATAAAAGTGTAATTGGGGTTTCGCTTAAAGTACTTCTTTTAAATGTGTTTTCCTGTGTCAGTTTTATTTTCATCACCATTAATCATCACGTTCGGGAGCAAATTTTGACAAAATTGGTCACAATATTGAAAAAGCCGCTTGTGTTCGGCGTACAAGCTATTCACTTTTATCCACAACTCTCTCGCTTACTACCATAGGCTATCTTGAACGGTTGGGTCATAATTTGTCGACAAAACTTGGTCAGCCTGAATAAAGAGGCAGAGTTAGGCCCAGTCCTGACTGCTTAGCCTGCATCTTAACCCAAACAACACAAGAAACACTCACTTCTCTCATCCCTTTCTCTTCCGCTTCCCATTTCAAAGCGGGTCAGCCTCTTTAAGAAGGGTCAGGGAGGCGTTGTGTCCTTTTTTCTCGGTCTTACGATGGTAGAAAATCTTTCCCTGCGGCGCCTATCTCGAGAATTCGCCGATAACATTAGGATAGACCAATGAGGGCGGTTTTCTTCATGCCGTAACTTACCCTCGGGGTAAAGGTACCCTCATGCTCTACCCCATGGTACACCCTCTCCCCCCCAAATAGCTACTACGATGTTGTAAGCTCTCCCCTAATACAAGTAGGCTTGTTCGGTCTCTAGTAGCTAGCCAGGGTGTTCTTGTTTTTGGAAACTCAAAACTGCAATGGTACCAGTTTTATTCGATAGTCTGTTTTCAACAACAATAGTCAAAGTCAAAAGACGACTGGGAATGGTAAGTAGGCTCATAGGTTGGCACCAGTGAAGGTCACTTATCAATACTTGTGTGCCTGGACTCTGTCTTTTGCTACCGTGGATGTGTTGATCTGCTATCAAATGGACCGCTGCATGGATCAAAATATGATGTAGTGATAATATTGCACTATAGTACAGGAATTTTAGCGATTTTTGGAACCCTAGGTAGACATTTTAGGTGCCATGCTAAATTTTTTAGAATATGTTCAGAATACTCCCCTGAACACTGGCCAAGAAATCCATAAAAATCAACCAAGGGCTTCCTCGATTTCCACCCTTAAATAGGGGCGGAATTTCATAAAACCATGGTTATTGGCGAATATAAGAAAGGTATCGAAAAAATTACAACAACAATGTTGTAGCTTACTTAATAATAATAAAGATAACAATACAAAGAATATTGCAATTCAGTTCAAAAATGACCAAAATAATTTAACTTTGATTAGGCCCTTTTTCCGTCTGCCACGATTTGTGTTCATTTTCCATGATTGAACCATAATTATTGGCGAAGATAAGGAAGGTATCGAAAAAGTTATTGCAGCAATTTTGTAGCTTACTACATTATAAAGATAACCGTACCAAAAATAATGGCATGTTAGTTCAGGGATGACCAAAATAATTCAACTTTATCGGGTGTTTGTTTCCGTTTGAAGCGACTTTTGCTCATTTTCCATGATTGAACCACAATTATTGGCGAAGATAAGAGAGGTATCAAAAAAGTTATAACAGCAATGTTGTTGCTCATTAAGTTAGTAAGAAAACAATACCAACAAATTTTGAGTTAATTCAGGGATGTCTAAACTATTTTTACATTTCAGAATTGGTGTTTATTTTTATGGATATTTTTCATAGAAATTGGCAAAGATAAGGGACGTATCGAAAAAAATACAGCATCACTATTAATTTTTAAAACTCATGTCTCGTGACTAATTTCAGCACTAAAGTTAAAAAAAAAACTGTTAATAACTGGGTTAAACTGCTGAAAACTTGTAACAAATAAACTGCCAATTTTTGCCGTTGGTAGTTGCATTTTTTATGTATGCCGGCAGTTTATTTGTTAGAAGTTTTCAGCAGTTTAGCCCAGTTATCAACAGATTTTTTTTAAATAATAGCATTGCTATTGTAGCTTATTACATAATAAAGATAACAGTACCAAAATTATTGCGAATCAGTTCAAGTGTGACCAACATTATTACATTTTTGTTAGGTTATTTTTTCCGTTTGGGGGTCATTTCTCATGATTGCACCAAAATTATCGGTAAAGCTGGGAGGTGTAGAAAAAGTTAAAACAGCCATTTTTTAGCTTAGGCAACAAGGAAGATAACAGTACCAAACAATACTTCAACCAATACAATGGTGACCAAGATATTGTTGTTTGAAAACTGGACAAAATTTCATGTTATGGCATTTTTTGAGGTGGAGAAGATATTTGGAAAAAAAGTACCGCTAAGTAATTTTTTTTTAGCTTAAATAGTTAACATGTGCTTCTATTGTGATATATTGTGATATATTGTACGCTTCTTCAGGGTGAATGTTTGTATGTTCGAATGTTCGGCTGTTCGAATGAACATTCACCCTGAAGTAGCTTACAGCATAGTTCGCGAAACGTTGGGCGTTTGTTTGAAAGAAGTTCTTGGCAATGATATTCAGTTAATTTAAGTTTATTTTTGTAATATAAACTACTATTTCTTAAAAGATTTATCATTGTATTTCTAATGATCCCAACCAAAGCTCAGTAGCTCTACGAGGGTCCAAGTTACGGACGGAAATACTAAGTGGTGCGCGCCCAGAGGGTCAAACGACCCCAACATTACAAGGTCACAGGTGCTAAGCCAGTGGGTCAAAACCCGCAAAAATATTTTGAACTTCACTTGATCAGCTGGACAGGCGTGAAATCTTTAGCCAAGACCCAGAGATATGAGGTAAGGGACGTTGCTAGATTTCGCAAATTACCCCTATTGCTATAGTGCATCTATTGAATCAATAATTATTTTATTGATAAAATTAATTAAAACTAATTTTGTAATCCTTGTCGTTGCAGCGTAACCCACTTGACATGTAGTTATCCGAGTTGGATATAAATCGGCAAGCCAAGTCGAATTTTCTGGAAGATTTGAATTATTTTTATCTCCTTTCACTGCAACCTATGTTGATGTTTGTCAAAAAAACAAAACAAAATCATTGGCAGCTGTTAGGCCTACCTAGAGTCACTTTTTCTCTGATGCTAGGTGGAAATATTGGTGCAAAATATATCGTTTGCCAGTTATTAAATAAATCATAATAAACGCGATGAAGAAGACGAAGCCTACCAGTAGTGCAGATTGGATGTACTATCACGTAAGTTTTGCCTTTTGTATTAAGCATTTTAGTGACGGCCGTGTTGTAGTATATTCTTATAAATCAGATACGCAAAATTATGTATATGTTCAACTATCACTCTACTTACATCTACTTAAGACTATGCTTTTAGTTAAATTTGCAACGTTCTATACAAGAAACGTGCTGATCGTAGTGTGATCCATGGTGTGATAGTACGCTATATTTAAAATCACTACCGGAATTACTCAAACATCTGTTAAAATTGGGTCTGAATAATAAAAAATCCCCACGCAATACCTGAGAAAAAAATCAGCATAGCTTGAAAAACGTTGGAATAATTTAATTGGATTTCTTGGCAAGTTATCCAGTTTTGAGCAGTATTTTTTTAGCACTGGTCCTAGAATTATAAGAAAGGCATGAGGCAAAAGAACTAAACACTAGAACAACTATTTGAACAAACACTCCTAGATTTCTCGAACTATTGCATTGATGGGTGTGTTTCATTTTGCCTCAGACGGACAGGGTTGCCCACGATTGCGAGCGCAAAGACAACCATGACGATTTGTACGAGATGCATCCAGGACACACTCCACACACACGTTTCGCTCGCTGTTTCCGCGGACTGTTCATCTGTTGGCATAACAACTCGAGAGCAATCCGCATGTTTAGGAGCCGGGCTTGCATTGATTTTGAAAGAAGTAAACAATTAAGATTGCACCCGTGGATGATCCATCCGTTTTCCGTGTTCAGGTACGTTGAGCGGCTGAAATTAAAATGACGGTGCAATCAGAGTAATTGCCAGAAATCAGGCTAGCCAGACGTGCCACGCATTTACGCAGATGCCTGCCGGCGGTGATAGCTTGGAATGACCGCGATGTAATGTTTAGATTGCATTTTATAAATGTTACCTTTTATGTGTTAGACGATTATTACCAGACGCCTATTACCTACGCGTGCCATTTATTTCTGTCTTTCTGGTTTCCAGGGTATTCTGGGAGATTTTGGTAATTGTTGTGTTAGCAATTACTTCATTTTTGAGTTTGTACGAGATAACTTATATGAATGCGCTCAAAAAGACTAAATCCGATTCCTACGCGAGACAAATAATGCTACGCGGCTTTGAAATTAGCGATTGGATCTTTCTTTTTAATTGTGCAATTTGTACGATAACTGGAAGAAGAAGAGGGAATACCCGACAAATTGAACTCAAATTCTTAGCTGCTCTTTGGTGAGTAGGTACAACTAGTTTGAATTCAATTGGTATCAGTCTCACCATGTGCTTTTAGCTTTTTGATCAATTGATAGTAATAATCGGTTTCCTAGGGTCGATCTATTGTGCATTTTTTTTAAACTTTATGAACTACACATCGCTCTACTAAAATATCATTAGACGTCCTCGTCCAATGACTGGCATATAAGGGGCTTCCATTTGAAACAAACGTGCCTTTAATTGCCCAAAACTAGAAGCACGAACATAATTCTCAATGCACGCTTCAATTATTTTTGGTCCATATTCTTGTTCAAAGTACTTTTCTGCTAAGAATCCAGAACAGTTCAAACACTATCAAAGCAGGTCACAAAAATCCCTCATTCAAAAATGGTGATATTGTCACAATAGATTTTGGACACCTAGTAGGCCTTAATTGGGAGCAACCCTCGCTTGGCTAAACGAGTGGTCGTGACGTGCCAGGATCTTGATATTAGAAAAACCCACCGGATAATCCGGTGGGTTCCGGTTATCCGGTTCGGTTGGGTTATCCGGTTATATAATCGTCTGGCTCACCCAAGTAGCCCCCTGAGGGCGCCTGTCTCAGAGTCCTGCTGCGGCCGCTGCTGGTTTCGTTCTTCCCCCGTCAAAAGTTAAGTCACTGTCGACCAGCGCCTCTGATAATGCTGACACCCAAATTACCCAATACAACTGTTGCTGCATCAGCATACCAGAGTCGCTAGCCGGTCCTCACGACTCGTGACAATGTCAAGAATGGTGAAGTCTCACACCCAATAAACGATGGTAGCGTAGCATCACAACGCTTCCAATAAGGACGTTCGTAGGAGTCAAACAGGTTTCATAGTTTTTATATGAGTCTTTAAAATTTAACAGGTTTCATAGTTTTTATATGAGTCTTTAAAATTCAACAGGTTTCATAGTTATCAGAGAGGTAAATTTCAGGTGCCAATTTGTGGCTCCCAGCAAAGAAATAGCATAAGTTCCGAAAAGGGTTTCATAAAGGATTCCTAAAAGGGTTCTGAAAAGGGTTCCTTAAAGGATTCCTAAAAGGGTTCCGAAAAGGGTTCCATAAAGGATTCCTAAAAGGGTTCCGAAAAGGGTTCCTTAAAGGATTCCGAAAAGGGTTCCGAAAAGGGTTTCATAAATGATTCCGAAAAGGGTTCCGAAAAGGGTTCCATAAAGGATTCCGAAAAGGATTCCGAAAAGAGTTCCATAAAAGATTCCTAAAAGGGTTCCGAAAAGGGTTCCATAAATGATTCCTAAAAGGGTTCCGAAAAGGGTTCCATAAAGGATTCCTAAAAGGGTTTCGAAAATGGTGTGATCCCAGAAGTGGCAAGTACTGTGATTTGTGCGATACCCACAATGTGTAGGGCCTTTTTTAAGAGGTTGACAGTGACAGCAGTCATTGACAGTTGTCAGTTAGTTCAAAAGTGAGGTCGAGCGAACAGGGAGTGTGATGAGTGGCGCAATAGTCAATTGGTCAGGAATACTGTTGGCTGTGGAATGTGCAATGCATCTTTGTGTAGATTTTAAGTAGTTTGGACTTAAAATTTCCTTGAAATTTGCAGGACGTATTTGACTACCTACTTCCTCTTAGATGCAGTTGGCCTTTTACCAAATAGACAATTTAGTAGGTTTTTAAGACGGCTATACGGCAAAAATTATGAAGACTTTTGGTATCCGGTCATACGTTGGAGTGCTTTTGCGAAACACTTCGCTCGAATTTTGCGTGCGTCTGTGTACGTCAACAACACTTGCAAAGTAAGAATAAACATGCATGATTGCAATAACAATGTCCAAACACCGAATACTTAAGCTTGTGAGCCTCAAGCAATCATGATCAGGCCATTTTTGCTATTTCTGTGCTGGCTCTACCGTTGAATTTAGCTCACGATTTTAGCGAAGAAAGTATTGACAAAAGATACAATATTATCTACTTCGCAGAACTTTTTTTCCAACTGGCCTACGTTTTTCTGGTAAATGGCGGTCGAGAATCGCCTGCATGGCAATTGTGGAAACTTTTTGTCGTGTATCTCACTACTTTTATCCCCAAATATCACGTGATGTACAAAAGGAGCTTTTTCAGCGATTGTCATACTTTTTTTCAAGTGATATTTGGGAAAAAAGGGATTTTTGAATAACCGATTTAAAACTAGGCGATATCTACCATGCGATATATATAAATATATACATCCCATGCGATACCCACAGAAAAATGGCTGCCTACATGAAAAAATGGTTCTTTGCTTAAAATTTAATATCTTACTTAGTTACGTGCAGAAGAACGTCAAAAGCAAAATCAAACGTGTTTGAATAGCCAGAAATGGCAAGATTCGAATTTTGCGTGCGTGTGTGTACGTCAACAACACTTGCAAAGTAAGAATAAACATGCATGATTGCAATAACAATGTCCAAACACCGAATACTTAAGCTTGTGAGCCTCAAGCAATCAGGCCATTTTTGCTATTTCTGTGCTGGCTCTACCGATGAATTTATCTCACGGTTTTAGCGTGGAAAGTATTGACAAAAGATACAATAATATCTACTTCGCAGAACTTTTTTTCCAACTGACTTACGTCTAGAATCGCCTGCAAGGCAATTGTGTAAACTTTTTGTCGTGCATATCACTACATTTATCCGCAAATATCACGTGATGTACCAAAGGAGCTTTTTCAGCGATTGTCATACTTATTTTCAAGTGATATTTCGAAAAGAAGTGATTTTCGACTAACGGATTTAAAACTAGGCGATATCTAGTAGGCGATATATAAATATATATATATATGTATCGGCTGGAGAAAATGACGTGAAGTCTAAATGTTTGCGCATTTTCGAATTTGGTTTTTTAAAATGTGGGACAACATTTGTCGAAAGTCTTCTAGAACGGACTAAGTTTGTTCTTTTGCCTCAACTCTCTCCAGCATTTTCCATAGTTATCTTCAAAGATAGAGCCATCTGAGGTATGCAAAACTTTATCTGCACTTCATATTAGTATGTCCTAGTATCAAAGTAATGAAATTACACGCGTATTACTAATTTCATCGTACCAATCTGCAGGTTGTCAATTTGACGCACGATCAAATTGTCTTCGTCTTTTACGTCCTGGGAATGCTTGTCTACTTTCACTTTATGGCATGCTTTACCTTCTTCGTGGTGGAAACTTTCGACGAAGACAATCCTGAGTGAGTGTTGTTAATCACTTTTGACTGCGAGATATTATTTCCGGGTTAGAAAAATAGAGGTGATGTGTGATACCTATGTGTTGCATGGGTTTGTTGTGATTGCAAATGCCACGTGTTTGCGAGTAACTTTTACCAGGCTTCTTTTTGTGGGAATTGTCATAATTTTACATCCTTAGATGCAACAGAATAAGAAGCCATTTAGGGGGAATGAGAGGCAGGTTAAAATACACATCAGATTTGCTGATTCTTTCAATCACTCCAGCTAAATCATTAGTGACAGATACACCAAACTCGGTTAATTCCAAAAGAATTCAACTGGCTTTCTGACACAATGTATTTCACATTTTTGTGTTCTTAACAATTACAAAAATTGTTAAAAAGTTGAAAAAATTTAATAAATCACCTTTTTGGAAGGGAAATATTTATTTTTACAATTTGAAGAAGGCAATTTAAAAAAATTGTTAATACAAAATTTTGAAAGACGTTTTGTCAGAGAGCCAGTTGAATTCTCTTGGAGTTAACCAAGTTTGGTGTTCCTTGCTTCTTGTGGTTTAGCTGCCGTTATTAAAACAAACTTAAAATTGGATGGATTTTCCCAGTTGCGATCTATATTCGAGAGATTTCCGTAGAGTGTCTTTTTCAGCCATTTCTTCCTAGGCCCCAACCCACGGTTGAAATTAATTGTCAGACACTCCTCATGTGACTGTCCTTCTGTTCGCTTCCAGTTCCTGGATGAATGTTTTCCAGCTGAAAAGTCTCGATGCGCAAGCAATCTACGCCCAAACTTTGATCCGGTCCGTCTCCAGCACACTAGGCTTGTGCATCCGGTTCGTTCCACTGACTATCGAAGACCATCTGCAAAGCATGGTGTTCCACTGGATCGGAGCGATCGTCTTCCTCTGCCTTGTTGGTGAGCAATGAGACGGAGTCACTTTCAAACAATCTTAAGCATTAACCAAATTTAAGGCCGATACATACTTTCCAAGCAAAGGAAGGGATGTCAAAACAGCTTCTATAAAAGGTTCTGGTAACGGCTAAAGTTAATATCTTCGTATGTATCTTGAACTTATAATGAATGTCCTAATTTTAATTGAGTTAAACTGCTGAAAACTTCTAACACACAAACTGCCAACATTTCGCTTACTTTGTTGAAAGCTTCCTGTACAAGCCCTTAGGCTTGTTTGTTAGAAGTTTTCAGCAGTTTAAACCAGCTATTAACACTATTTTTTTTTTACTGGTGCTAAAACTAGACAAGATGCATTAGGCTTAAAAATGTAATTATGTCTTAATAGCCTGCCAAAATGTTTGTAGAAATATTTCATATTTCGGCTAGCACACGCGCCAAGGCGATCGACGCGAGAATACCATAGGAAAATGTCAAAACAAGGCACATACGTTCAGTAATCCATGTAATGTGTCTGTAAGCATGTACATATTAGAGTACCAATTCATTTCTAGGCACAAGTATTACGGGCGATAATGCCACTGGTCACGGATTAATTGTTATCACAGGTGCGCCTGGCCAATTATAGGTCAAAAAACTACAAGGAAAAATATGTTTTGGGGCATTTCTCTTAAAGGGAACTAGATCAAAAAATGCCACATTAAAATAAACGCTTCTTATGCTCGTGATGGATCATTTTTCACATATTTCACCCCCGATGACAGCTCATAGCTAATGAGCTTTAATTGATACTACATTTTTGGATAAGCATACACTTAAACCTTTGAAGGCAGTATAGAAACGCTCATTTGACAACTGTAGCTTTCAATCGTAGTTTTACGCGTGTTTCCAGGCAAGTATCTGCAGATGACCACGGCCAGGAACTCGTCCCGTTCGCTGTACGACAGCATGACAACGGAAGTCGAACAGTTCATGGACAGCCGGAAGTTGCCGAAAAAATTGAGGCAGCGGGTCCTCGAGTTTTACGAGTTCCGCTTCCAGGGTACTTATTTTAACGAAGCCGCAATTTTGAGGAACACTTCCAGACAGCTAAGGCAGGCAAGTGTAATTAAACGTGGAGTAAAAACCATTTTTTCTAATACCTGCTGTATCGCAGGTCCTGCTCTTGCACATCACAAGATTGCCTGAATTCTTTCAGAGCGATCCTAAGGCGTTAACATGATCAACAAAGGCCGTCTCATCAATATTGTCAAGCCAGGATAAGGTTATCTGAAAATAACAGTTAAATTCACAGCCTCGGTGGCTCACTCACCAGTATCACTAACATGACAAAAATTAAAAGAACTAAACATACTGAGTGGGATTTCAAAAAAAGTGTGCTCGTCGCAAAGGGTAAAGATGTCAAGTCAATGAAAACACAGGATGGAAAATAAATAATTTCACAAACCATTGAGGGAAGAATATTATTTTTATTATTGCAATCACAACTTACCACAATGGAAAGAACACTTCTCTGACTACAATCTAGGCATGTTCTTGGTAAATCTAAAAAAATTCAACACAGCTTCTGGAAAATTGAGCACACACATTATATTATAGAAGGGAAGGTAGTAATTTTGAGGCAACGTAACAACTAAACGAATCAGGGCTGGAGGCGATCTTTATCCTGTCCCTCCTCTGGTTAGGCGTGGTAAATTTTTCATTTGCCTTGGAATTCCGCAGAATCTTCTGTATTAGGCTTAGCTCAACCTATACAAGTTTGCATGTCCAGTAATGTGCCCTTTAGTTTGTCCAGATGAACCTTGAATTGGACGGTGGCGCTCCCCGTGGATTTAGTTATTCTTAAAAAAAAACGTAGTATATCCACAATGAGGCTCCAGCGCCAATACTTTCCGAACCTCTCTGCGTGGTTAAACGGTATTCCCCAAGGCTCTATTTTCGGCCCTCTTTTGTTCGTACTTTACAAGAACGAGAACCGTGCTGAACATTCTGATTTAAATTTTAGCAAGATTAAACGTTATGTGAAAACTTACGTTGTTTATAGCGCACCAAGCACTAAACTTCAAACGCTTACTTTTGGTATGGTTGCATGCTCAATGAATTGTTTGGTAGAATGTAATAATTCCCTTTCCTTTGCAGGATTTCATGTTTCGAGAATGCAAAGGCCTCGTAGACCAGGTAGCCTTCTTCGCTGAACTGCCCACCATGGTACTGATACGAATAGTGTCAATCATGAAAGTGGAGTTCTTCCTACGGAATGAGACTGTGATCGAGTTGAACTCGACAGGAACTTGCATGTACTTCATCAAGGCAGGAACGGTGATCGTGTACGCTTCATCGGGCAAGGAGGTGGGTTGCGTACGCAAGTTCCCCAAAGGACAAAACTAGCCTTCAATACGATAAGAAGCCCACGAAAAATACTTTCCACATGTGTTCCCGACGTAATTGTCAACTCAAAAATCTGCATGTCAAAAAAGAGTAACAAGAGGTTTCACTTTAAATACACATTTATCCCAAGTTAAAAAGTTTTTTTTTGGATTAGAAGCAAACTTTGGAAAAACTTTAAATCTGTTAGTTTTACGATTTAAGATCGACTTGCAAGTTTTTAACAAACTAATATATACACTGTTTTCCATTTTGGAAACGTTATTATCCATACTGAGCTCAAAGCTGGTTTTTATAATTATTTTTGAGGGACTACTAGTCACCTTTTTTAAATTCACTAGTTCTTGGTTAATAAAAAAATTGCAGGAAACCTCTTCCATCTGAGAAAGGGTTATTAAAAGTATCCAGATATACATTTTTGTGGACCCTTTGTTCTATAAAAAATGTGTGCCGTTTATTTTCATAGGGAATCCAACAGACTTCTTTTAGTTTCAAACTGTGACTAGGAATATCTTCGCCAATTATCTTTTCACAAAAATAATCAGTTTCCAAAATACTGTCCTCGTAGCGCACGCGTTTAGAACAGTTTCTCTAAATACAATAAACACTTTGAGAAGATGGTTTTAAAACTTGAAAACAAATGATAGGACAGTGGATAAAACATCGCGTGTCATTTCACAAAATCTGTAAGTAAACCGGTTAATCTACCGAGAACTTCCAGCATTGAGTTTGTTTCTCAGCAGTTACACCCATTTACAAACAGTTTTTTTGAAATCGGATCTTTGGCGACGGTGCATTTGTGCTTTGGGTCTCTTGCTATCTTGAACATATCAAGGAATGCTCTGATTGTCCCCCAATCGGTGTAGTGGTTTCCTCAAGGTGATGGTGCTACAGTTATTGGATTGTTCAACATAACCTTTATTTACTTCTAGTAACATTTCTTAAGTAATGGATGCCAATATACTTTGTGCGGTTGCTTTTATTTTAACTCATGGCATGTTGTGACTGCACAGGTGTGCCATTTGGAAGACGGAAATCACTTTGGAGAAATCGCGCTCGTTCTGGCTCACTTCCGGCGTGTGGCAAGCGTCATCGCTGGTGAAAACTGCGAACTGTTTCGCTTGGATCGTGACGACTTTAACCTGTATGGAAAAACACCGCTACGCTCGCTTCATCAAAAAGCAGTTTCAGAAATAAGTTCGACATTTCGTATTCTTTCACAAGAAAATAATAGGCAGCTCATTCCAATCACAATAGCTACCTCAAAAACCAATCAGAAATATCAGTTCAAACAACTTGAAACATGCAAACGTTTTCTGTTTGATTTCAAGCTTAGTTAACAAAAGTGAACATTAGAATTCGAAGTCTTTTAAAATATGTTGCAATCGCTGGGTTGCTTAATTTGTGGCGCGTCAAGCGCACCGATTCTCCTACGCCATAGGAAAGAGTGCTGTTCAGAAGGTCCGGCGTCATCACCGAAATGGTGTTGCGATATAGCTTAATCCATGACCTAGAAAAAGCCATGCCCCGAACAAACCAAAAACTTTGCGACACTGGATTTGCAAACTATTTGAAAACGCTAACAATGATAATTTTTCGGGATTTCCCATTTAAACATTAATCGGGAATTTTTACACAAAGGCTCGAAGTAGTTTGTAATGGCATTTTTCATTCCATGCGAGTTTGTTGTGTGGGCATTAGTGTGATTTGGACAAGCCTCTGCGCTTTTTCTCGTGAAAGAATAAAAAATCTTGAACCATTTTGCGGAACAACAGTTCGTTGAAGATAATGACGCAGAGCCCTGATGGCAAATCCTGACATTGGCCGGCTTGGTTTCTTTCAGCGTGATGGCCTCGTACCCGCAGTATTTGGAAAAGGTTCGGAACACTGCGATGAAGCGACTGGCTAAGGCGATGCGATCTGAAAACATTCAATACGACAGCTTGGACGATTACATCACAGCCCATACGACGGAAGAGAAGAGTAAAGATAAACGAAATTGATTCCCAGAAGTTAGGTTGTCTAGAAGTTATCCTGACGTCCTGATGGTTCCCCTCGATTCAAGGTGTTTCCTATGCTTCTTGGCACATATGACTCAAACCTTGTTAAGCTAAAACCTGCTTGATAGATTAGAACGATCTTGCCAATGAGTTTTTATGGAACACGTTTCTGGTGTTTTGAAGCTCTCCGGGACAGAACCTAAAGCAGGTAGTCAAGTCAACAATCTTTATGAAAATATTTAAAAATTAGGGTACCCAGTAATACATTGCTTTTCAAAAGAGTCTGGACTCTCATACTATTGTATATAATTTTCCGAAATTCATTAAACAATACCCTAAAAATCGACACGAGATCTGCTCTGCATCTGGACCATCGGGTCATGGTGATCTGTTACCTGTGATCAATATCCCCATCTGCTTGAATATCAAGCTGCTCGAATGTGTGTCTCTATTATGTGTAGCCCTGCGGGCCGCTGCGCTGACAGCGGGAAAGCTGCTTCTTCAAAGTATCAGTTGTGCTGATTTACTAGTCCAAAGTACACTGTTTTTTTAAATGCCACCCTTTCCTAGTGTCTTTGGCTTTCTTGCTCAGGCTTTGATTAGGTACTAAGCACTAAGATCAACGTGTACACGCAAAAGCGGGAAAGCTGC
>QKMV01001688.1:0-15189 GCA_003287335.1 Lednia tumana
ATAGTTAGCGAAACGTTGGCAGTTTAGTTTCAGTTAAGTTTTCAGCATTTTAACCCAGTTATTAACAGTTTTTTTAAGAACACATTCTTTGCTGCTGGATTGCGAGGGTTTAGAAATTCGTTTGGAATTCGAGAATGGGCTTTAAGTTAGTGCTTTCGCCAATTGCCGTGCTTTGCGAATTGCGCATCGTGGTTTGGCACCTCAAATCGCACGGCGTGTGCAACGGCCGAACACTCGACAAACGCTCACTAGACTCCCTGTAAAATTATTGGGAAACTTCCACCTCCGTTTCTATCACCCTCTTCTTGATTCACTTATTCTCTCCGCTTTTTTTAAAGTTTCTACGTCCTTCCCTTCCTCAGCCAATTAGAACATTTTTTAAATATTTGATAACACAAGATAGATTTTTAGATAAGAAGTAACAATAAAAGTTGGCGATGCATAAAGCTATTGTATTCCTTGATTTTTATTTTAATTCGGTAAAAAATGTCGGGAACACTGCTTGAAAGCAGAGAACTGCTGACGATCGTATCGTCAAATCTCCCTGCATTTTATCTTCGTTAACGAATGAAATCTACTCTCCAGAAAATACGAATCTTGAAAGTTATTACCACTGAAGAATAAAAAACTTTCTATAAACATTCTGGAAACTTTCTGGAATCTTTGATGAACCATGAGCATATAAAGACTAGCGGCTAGCGCCGTCCATAAAAGTAAAAACGCTTCAGTTAGCTTTTCGTCGTTCCATCGTATTATTGAACGTGAGTCTGGTCGCAAATACAGAGATAGGTTGAGTAAATTTCAAGCTAACGCTTATGAAGGAGCTTTAGTTGGCTGATGGAGCCCGGAAAACAGAGCATCCGTTCATGCGTACGAATTTCTCGTGAATAATGTATTGCTGTTGTTTATGATCGGAGTAGCGGGGCGAGAGGGCACGAGTAAATGATTTCATTAGATGGTCCATTATCTCGGCAATATAATGCTTTACACTTTGCAGCTTTGTTTGATTAATAGGAAAAGCGATTTTATAGACTCCCTCCATGAATGTTTGATTTCCTGATTTCCTGTTAGCGCAACGTACACGAGAAAATATGAAGATTTGTAATTTTCCTCAGTATCCGTCAATGTTGTTTCTTCCCCAGCTTCGTGGAAAGTGACGAGAGCTTCAGCAAAGTAACAAGTCGCTTCGCTCGATCACTTTCAAATGAAAATGAAAGAAGCGTTGAACTTTTCTTCACCACAGCGCTGTCACAGCGAAAAGGTTTACGAGCTTATTCCGACCGACGGTCCGACGGCGAGACGCTAGTAAATTCAAAGACTGACCTTTCATGTACTTTTATTTTCAACTAACACAACAACTGTCTATCAAATTCACGCTTCAATTTGTGTGCGATTTAATGGCATTATTTCTATCTATAGAATAGACTCTTCTCGTCTTACTCTACATAATGCATTTTAATTTCGTCCTTGTTATTTACCGAAATTAAATTTATTGGTTGCATGACCGCGACTGCCTGCTCACACCAAAATGAAACATTTCAGCGGAATGTTTGTTTGAATTGAAATTACTTTTTTTGTGAATTAGACAACATTAATTGAAACACGCAAGGACAAGTATTTGCGGTTCGTGCTGATGAGGCAAAGCAAGCAGCAGACTAAAAGTGGCAAACATAAGCTATCACAATGTTGCCCGTTGGCGTGGGAATTGGAAAGTAATTTCATAACTTTTGTGATAACGGTCTATTTAACTACAGAGTCAGTATTTATGAACAAAAATAATTAAAATTAGAATTAGAATGAAATCTCAGTGTAATCTATTCAAAACAACATGCCAAATTTTGAGAAGACATTTTACAGAGTGGAAAGTAGAAATAAAAGCAGGCCATGCATATTTTACAAAACGCAGAGTATACCTATCCATTCCTATTCGCTGATAAAACGGTACGAGAATTTCTGAATTTTCCCACATAACTCAACTCACTCAATTTCAAACGAAACTTTCGATTAGCCAGTGGCAGTGGATGTTCGAGAAGCGAGAGAGGGTTGGCTGAAGGTATTTGAAGAATAAAGAACAAAAATCGGCCAGAGGCGGACCGCAGCCCGCACCCGTACCACAAAGGACAGACATTCAGAACGCCAACAACACTGAGGCTAAGCCAGTCCTCTAAAATGCAAAACAAAAGAGTTTTTCAAAAATCTGATTGTCGAAGACAAGGATTAAACGTTTAAAGCCAAATATACAAGGCTAGTTATAATTTTAAGAATATTCAAGTGCCTTCAAAAGTACTTGCTTACTAGAGGACTTGAACCCCGAACCTTTTGCTTACCGGGAAAATGCTCTTTTGAATGCATTTGTCAAAAAAATACAGTTCTGAAATACTGTAACCTGCATAGCTCAGTGGTAGAGCAGTTACAATGTAAGCAAAAGGTCCAGGGTGTGAGTCCTCGAGTAAAGGTAGGTAGTTTTGAAGTGATATTAATATTCTTCATAATAATAATATCTTTGCGGCCCACTGCGTTCAAGTATTTATTTTAAGTGGCCCGGAACCAAAAAAGTTTGAGTACCACTGATCTAGCCCGTTGGGGCGCTGCTAACCTGGGCGTTCGCACTGTAGTGTATCGGTACGAGCAGAGTTCACACGTGGTGGTGTCCGACTCAGCGAGCCAGCGTTCCAGGCAGGAGAGGTGCACCATCGCCAGGGTGCCTTTACACCGACACGGCGACACGAAGCTCTCCGCACTCTCGTTCTCGCGGCAAATCCGACAAAAGTCATCCAACAGCGATTGACTCTGTGAAACATTTGCCGCGTTCCCATATAAGCAGCTGCTGACGCCAGGATAGCAAAAGATAGCCAGGCAGATTGACATTGTTTGACAATTCCACTGCTGCCAGCCCTTGAATCTACCATTGAACTTACCATTACGATCAACCTTAACCTCACTTACCTTACTTACCATTAACTTTAAGGGTTTTCAAACAAACTGTTAATAAATGGGTTAAACAAAAAAACTGTTGAAAGCTAGTGCTGAAAAATTTAATAACTTTAAGGGTTACTATTGAAAACTACTATCTAATAAAATTTTCACTGGAGGTACTTTTAAATATGGCCCATCGATTCTCTAGAGGACTGGACTCAACGCAGATAGACTCGTGTCAACCATCAACGTGTCCTACATCCCCGTTCATGGAACAACACATAAGAAAAGGGTGGTTTTTGAAAGAAAAGTCTACCTCTGCTCTTTCCATTTGAGTGTCTTGAAGCTGCTTGATGACAGCGTTGAACATCTCCACCTGAGCTTGGTGGATGGTATGGTTTAGCCGTTCCACATCTTCCGCCTGCGCTTGTTCGTCCAAAGGCTCATAGGGCCTTAAAATTTCGCTTAACCCATCGAAAATGGACTCTATGCCCGAATCGCTGTCGTCGGAGTCTAATTCGGAGCCCAATGCCGAATCGCTTTCGACATTATCTTCTACTTGAGGGATTTGGTCATTTGCCGGATTCATCAGCCTGGAGATGTTAACTCCGAAAACCATGGATACACCAACAGGAACATTGTTGATGGAAAAAGCTCTTAGTGGGTGATAGTACTACAATGGAAACAATTAAAAGGGATATACTGTTCAAAAAAACTGTTATTTAATGGGTTTAACTGCTGAGAACTTCTAACAAACGGGCAGTTTGTTTGTTAGAAGTTCTCAGCAGTTAAGCCCATTTAATAACAGTTTTTTTGAAAACTAGTGCTGAAATTAGGCAGAAGACATGAGTCGTGAGAATTTAAATAGGGATATACTTTCTAATTATTATAAATAATTTTAGTGCTGCGGCCCTAAGTTTGAACTGGAATTCGGTCGACGTCCAATCTCACCAAAATTGTCACTTTTTGACATACTTTGTCCTTTGACGTCCACCGCATAGATTCATACATCAGGTACTCTCCGTTCATGAAAACTGAAGTGCTTAATGCTCCACATGATGCAGTGCATATTATATTTATTGTATGATTATTAGCAAGATTACAGATACATAACTGTGAGAAAACAGTAAAAACAGTGTTAATTACAGCAACTACGCAGTAGGTATTATCGTAATAATTCAAGCACCAACATTCTCGTTCAAGTTAAACAATATAATACTATCTTCTTGATTGACCTTCAGATGTATCGACAAAAATCAATACTTAGTAATAGTTTATTAGATGACAATATAATTTAACTTACTGTTATTTTTTATTTAGATAATTGTAGTAATAATATTTAGAATAGCCATATAAAATGTGTATAAAATTTGCTTTAACTCTACTTTAGTGGAGGGAGCAAGGTAAGGCATCGTGTTAGTAAAACTTGCTGGAGGCAAGTGGTTAGTTATAAGTTATTTTACACGTTCCAATCTCATCCATCAAAGTCTTCGCCACGTAATGCACATTCCAACAATTGCATTTAGCAGAAGTCTACAAGTTCATAAGGTTCATTCCCCGGAGAAAAATAAATCATGGCAAATGTTCACTCTAGTATCAATCGAAATTTTAAGAAGAAACGAATGCTTCCTAACCTCTAAGTTTCAAATATTGCCACGTCATCTCCAACGATTTAAAGAATTTCTCACAGTAGCATGGTGTCTTAAAATATCATCTTAATAAAAGAATACAATATCGAACAATCAGCTAACATTAATAATAATTTACAACACTGTACACAAAAAGAGACACTCGTGATGCTATGCTTGGAAATGAAGGGAAGTAAGAAAGGCTAGGAACCTTAAGAAGCTCAGTCTTCGTCTTTGAAGCGACGATAAATAGACTGCACGTACGTGAACACGCATTTCCAGTCAGGTTTGCGCATAACCACCATGTCTTCGACGTCGAGAAGAGGTGCTATTCCAGCCTTATCACTGCAGAGAAAACGAACATTGTTATCGCTCTACAACGACAAAAAAAACATGTTGCTAAACAAAACTAAAGCCCATAAACCACTGAAGTCACAACTTACTCGGCTATTTGGAAAGCAAGCTCAAAGTTCTTGCGTCGCTCCTCAGGCTTCAAAGATTCATAGTCGAATGCGTCAGGAAGAAAATGATGGATGAGCGCGCAGAACGCGAGGCCATTGCTCCAGCATGTCGAAAAGTTATCTATTTGAATGTTCTGAAACACAACCCACTCATTCAAAAACAGTTCTGAAATATACAGAGGATGGCTGTTTAACTAGCTGCTGTGCCAATATGCGAAGCGTTTATATTTCTACTTGTTATTCTAAAGTTCTAAAATATACAACACATAAATACAATAGGTACTGGGTACATACAATTGAGATATGCAAATATTTGTAAAGAAAACAATTGTGAGTGCATTCCAAACCTTTACTTCACGCCATGTTTCAGATAGCTTGTTAATTCAAATAAAAAATAAGACAATGTGGATAGTGAGTACATGCAGTGCAAATTCGAATGGAAATTAAAGTGTTAGTGAAATGAGCCCAAGCAACAGTAACGAAATGCAAAAAGGTGCCTCCAAGCTTCCACTCACACCAGAGTTTGTTATTATTGCACTATCACCTCAATGCGGCCGCCCGTCGAAAGGGGTTGTGTGTGCCAGTAGATGAGGGAACTATTCTAGCTTCTAGCGACTATCGAGTGATGGCCAATCAGAAATCGCTCACAAAAAGTGATTCATTTTATTGTCTCGAACTTCATCTAGAGCATTTCGAAGCCTAGATTGTTCATATTTGATTTTAAAGTCAAGCGAATAGGTATACCAGGGACGTTATTGAGTGTCAGATTTCTATTCGCGTTCAAAGTTCGGCATAACCTAGAAAGAGTTGACTAGCGATTTCTGATTGCTGTGATGTGCATGGCTTGTACGATTGATGCGAGTGTTTGTGTTGATGTTCATGTACCTTATATTCCTTGGTCTTGATCTGACACCAGTACAGAAGCCTGTCCTTGACAGTGGAGGCGCTCCGGGAAAGAGCCGAGTCCGTGAATTTAAAGAGGGGACCAGCGGCGGTCTCCTGGGGGGTCTTAGGGGAGCTGAGGGACCCAGAACGACATTAGCTATTGGTCCAGATGGGGTCCAGGCTCGTGGCCTAGTGTTAGTCGTAACAAGCAGGGAAGAAAAGCACCGAGAACCGTACATAGCGTCGTAGCATTTCTCCGAAAATGATCGAAAATAAGCTCTTTTAAAGCTTAGCAAATAACTGTACGCATGTATGCTATGTAATACGCTCTGTGTAGCCTTAAGTAACATAAACCTTTATAACACGTTATAAAAGTTCATAAACTTGATTCTCACCGAGTAAAGGAAGCCATAAGCCGTATAGTACCCAAATTGTGATTAAATAAGAAATCGAACATTAGTTTCATTTTAAAGCGATACTTCTGTATGTCAGCCCTACATTTCTTACGTACGGAAAATACTTTTACTGAGGCTGTTAACTAAAGCACTAGATAGTACCAGGGGAAAATGTCTTTAAAGTTTATAAAGTTGTTAGTAACCAAAGTAAAATAGAGGACATTTTTGCTGACGTGATGGGGATCCCTAATCAGTAGAGCGTAAGTTTTTGGTGTTGTGTTGGGTTACTCACTTTGGGGCAGATTTCGAGTTCTGGCGGTCGAGTTGTTGGAACTTAGCGAAAGGGGACACCGTCTTACCACTGGGGGCTGTACGAGGGAGAAACAGGGTTCACATTCAATCACAAACGGAAACAAAGTTAACTACACATCTGTTTGATTGGACATGTCATGGAAAACAATGGGACAAACACATATTACAAACACGATCATTCGGTGAGACGAAAAATTAATTGAATTTCATTATTCGATTTCTAATTATTGTGAAATAGAATCATTTTACCTGCGATTTCAGTTCGATATATTTGAATTAATTTCAGGGTGATAGAGATTTTCATCGGATTATGCGTACCTTTGGATGCCACTCGCGATGACGATACGTTGCTCACAGCTGAAGAAGAGAAGCTGGAAGTTTTAGTAGTCACTGCAAATCGAACATGATTGACGTTAGATTAAGCATGCAACCTAAAAACGCGCGCGTACTTTGAACGTAAGACTTACCTTCTGTCTGAGTCGTGGTGTTTCCTTCAACTGACGATGACTTGGTCTTTGACTCGGAAAATCCTGGAAATAAAACGGAAAATTAGTAAAAGCGAATTCATTTCCAGCAGGCTAATGTGAATGAGAAAAAATGAGCCCCAAATTTATCCGGCTGTCATGCTTTGAAAGGTTCACATTACTTAGTATTGCTCACATTATTGCCCATGCATGGGCAATAATATGTTCTATGCATCCTTTTTTTCAGGAGAACTGCAACTCGATTATTTTATTTCATGTGACTAAAATCTAGTTCCCATCACAAGCCGAATAAATTTGCTCTAATTTGGAATTGAACAACATTATTAATGAAAATGGTTTTCAGAACAAAACAGTTAAAACTAAAACTATTGGCGTTTATTGGACATAAAGCGGCTACAACATTCTGTTAAACTCTGCGATCGCTTGGACGAAATAGCGTGGCATATGAGGTACAACGAGCTACGGGCATTCTAAGTACCACGTAACTCAAATGCTAATATTACTACGTAGAAAATAGGAACAAAGTATTTCCTTTCTAGTTTCTATACACATTAAAAGAAGTAGTCAACAAAATACAAATGTCAAAACGTATTTGGAGGGTTGCACACGATGCAGTTATTAAAACAACATCCCATCAATCTACCGGGCAAAAAATTGAAAAACGATGTAATAAGCAGCAATGGGCATTCGTGTAAGTTGGCGGTTTCCATTCCATGACACACACATGTTGATTTCACTCACAGTCCTCGGACTGGCGAGGCACATGTCGTGGTCTTCCGTGTCCAGGAAAACTCGAGGAACTCCCTCACAAGGGCGTCGCGTTTTAAACGGCTGTTAGTTGTAATGGCGATGCAGAAGAACAGTCTGGTTATTTAGCATTTTTTCCCAGCAAAGCATTGATTATTACTGAAGATTATTGGCGTCTACGATTTATAAGTTCTTGAATGTACATTTCTCTGATAATACATAGCTGTATTTTACGGATGCTGTTTGTTAACAATGTTCTCACATTGTTCACTATTACGTCAAAGTTAAAATCTACGCTCTGGTTGCGGATAGGCTGGGCTACTTACTGGCTTCGGGTGCCAGTTTTCTGTATGTACGACTAGTTGTTGTGGGGCCTGTCGAGGCGTTGAACAGCTTTTCGAATGCCTCGTCTACATTTTCTAGGCTGTCGTCAAGGAGTAGAATGTCGGTGGCGAGAGACGATGTCATAGACACTCTGTTAGGGCTAGGAGAAGAGTATGGAACTTGCGTGATCAGTCTAGAGTGCGAACTACTTTGATGACTACTACGTGAAATAGCTTCAGACTTGATGCTCGGCTTGTTCAAGTAAGCTTCTACGGCTCGTTGCTTGTCCTGAATCGTATCGCTCGTCACGACACCTTCAAACTGTTTGACGTTGGCGAGTGAATGGCTCGACTTTGTCTTTGGCAAAGCGGCTTGCACTTTTCGTGCCGTATTTCCCGCAGTAATGGGGAGGTCGGGAATGACGATGCTTTTCGGTCTGCCCCCTCTCAGTTGTTGAGCGGCAAGCTGGTGCCAGGATTCAGACTTCTGCAATATCGACGGAGAAACGGACGGAGATTTTCGCTCGCTGAACGTTTGCGAACGTGGCGAAACGCGTAGCTGAACGCTGTTCGTGGAGGAACCGTTCACATTATTATAAACTGGAATCTGTAGGCGTGTAGTTAGGACGGATTCGCCACCTTCTTGGAACTCTTCTGTTGTAGCGGTGATGAGAGACTCTGTTGACCCTGGCCGTACACGTGTAGATAAAGCATAAGGTCCTCCCTGAGAAAATCCTCCGCGCTGATAGAATCCATTGTTTAAATGCTCGTTATACTGGACAGGGGACTGGCTTTGCCCGTAACTGCCGTTTGAATGTGAGTTTCCGGTATGAGACTGGCCATATCCCTGGTCATAACAATTGGAATTCTTCTGGAGTTGCAATTGGTTGGAGGCAAACTCTGTATCGTCCATCATCAATGCAATATTAGGCTCACTATTGTTTCTCACTATCCCCACCGTTGGAGATCTAGGAACTGATCTTGTAACCGATGGGTTGTCTAGGAACTTCTCGCGATTATAATTATTTTGCACAGCTTCTGCCGTTGGTGATCTTTGACTAGATAATACTGGCTGCATTGAAGCGTTTCGGTCGCCTGCATTCACCATGTTGGGTGATCTTTGACTAGATATGTTACTGAAATCAGGCCTGGGAATAATCGGAGACCTCTGAGGAGTGTTTCCTTGGGACGGGTCGTCGTCAGACAGTCTGTTGAGCAAGGAACTGAGATTCCGTGCTGCAGAAACTCTGCCTCCGAATTCCTCGTCGTCGCCGGCGTGCTTCATTTTGTGGCTGACGGTTTGCGTCTGATGGCAGACTGGACCGGTCATCACTCGAGACACGGCCTGCATTTCCTCCGGTGAATTCAAAGAGTCTGGTGCAAAAGTCTGTATCTTCACGAACTCCAAAGGTTTCAGATTATATTGGGGTAAAGACTTCGGTGGAGGGGAAGGTATTTCGTAGGCTTCGTCGGTAAAGTTGACTGGCGGTTCTTCATACGGTGGTTCGGACTGCATGCTGAATTCTGCCATTGAATGCGAAGGGTACGTTTCGCTACTTTCTTCGTACGATTGATCAGGGCGAGGGGAAAGTTCTGGCTGGGCTCGAAGTGGTATTTTGTATTGAAATCCTGTGTTCGGGTAGACGGACGACCTCGAAGTTACACAACCGCTATACTGAACAGGCTCTAATTCATTTGACTGATGCGTCAAGTGAGTTGACTGGTTGTATGTTGGTAAATATTGATCTTCATGATTGCCGGACTGCTTTCCATAGGTGCCGTTGTTAGCGCCGTAGTCGCTAGTGTCGTAGCTTTGGACTAAGTTAGGAGCAGAGAGGGTAGGAGGACTCGGTATCAGCTGCGGAGCTTTAGGGATAGATAGGTATGATCTCGGAGGTGGGTCTGGCTTGGTTGGCCGACGGATGGGCATCGGCTGCGGAGAAGTTTCTCGTGGCATGTTCTCAAACTTGGCTAGAGTTGTTGTGTTGATAGCTCTGTGATCAGTAAGCCCTTTCTGGGTCCACGGCAACGTCGGACTAACAGGGGACGACAGTTCTTGCTTCTGTTGATAAGATAGAAATTTGTTCGGGTTCGGATTAGTATTTGGCGGATTCGGTCGAGGTTTGTTTTCAATCGGCACTTGCGGTCCGGCAAACTTCTGACTTGCCAGCTGCTTCACAGTTCCGCTCACCGAGGAGGAAGCCCAAGGACCGCTGTTGGCCGGGGCAGGATTCGATTTAAAGGATATTATTTGTTTCTGAGGGACGGATTCTGTCGTAGGTTTCTTCTCAATCGGACGGAAAGCCGAAAGAGGAGCGTGTGAGAACTTGTTCATGTTCACGGGCCTTGAAACGTGAGACGGTGGTGGTGTAAAGATTTGCTTTTTCGAGTTTACAGTTCCAGCTTTGCCTTTCGCAACTGTAAGTGATCCAACGACAACGTTGTCTTCCGTGTACTTGTCATTCCACGGAAGTCTCGATGGTTCAGGCTCGACACCCTTTTCCGTCCAAGGAAGTTTACTTTGGATTTCTTGATCCTTTTGTTCGTGAAGCTTCTGCAAAAATATGCTACCCTGTCGACTCAATTTAGGACCGTTACTTGCCGGAGTGGATGCTTTGCGGATCGTGACTGAGTCATCCGCTGTCTGCCAAAACATTCTCGCGCTCGCCGGCCCCGAATTGGACCGCGCTCGAGGAGAGCACGGCTCACTTTTCCCTCTCTCGAATGACGTTTTAATGTTTGAAAATCGGTTACTCCAAGGTTGACCGCCTCTGGCGGAAGGATTGTAGCTAATGGGTTTTGATCCCTCGTCGCCCGAAACGGTATCTCCTTTGTTTCTGAAGGCTAAATATTTCCGATCGCTGTCTGTCTTCGGCTTCAGATCTGGGGGTGGAGCTTTTGGCTCTACAGGCCAAACACCTCCAGTGCTCAGGGGACCTCTCAAAGCTAGATATGCGTTTCGCTGCTCACTGCTAGGACCGTTCTGATTATCCTCTCCATCGGATGAACAGTCAGACTCTGCATCCACCTGGTAAAAATTTAACGGCTTTGGAATATCAATAGTGTTTGCCCGTTTCATTTTAAGCTTCCGACTTTGAAATCGGGTTTTGGGGCTGTCTTCTGCAGTTGCCATTTGCAGAAGCCGCTGAGCAGAAGAAATATTTTCACACACATTTCCCATGCCTTGCTGATGTGGCACATTTTCAACGTTAGTATTTTTAAATTCAACTTGCTTTTCTGCTCCCATTTTGTTTGAGCTCATATTTTCCCAATTCTTTATTTCCGTTGACGCTGGAATTACGGTTGGGACGTTGTGCTTCACGCCATTTTGGCGAGTAGGTTCCGACTTCACAGGCACAATGCTTGAATTGGGCTTAAAACTTTCTTGAGAATCGTGCTTTACGCCGTTTGCTGCCTTGCTTTGCGTTGGCCCAATTTGCTTAGCCACATGCACAGCCTGGTTCACAGCCTGAGGCAAAGCTCTGGTTCCTAGCCCATTCGGCACCGAACTACTTGAGATATGGCCATTTTTGGTATTGACTGACAAACTAAGCTCCTGCCTTGGAGGATCTAATTTTTTAGTCGCTATCTGGAACGCTCCGTTGTAACTTTTCATCTGAGTGTCTTTTGTGGGGGCTATGTTTCTCGTGACGACTGGTTCCGGTTGGGCTTGCAGCGAAGGAACGTATTTTCGAGGATGGTTAATTTGTGGTTTGGTTGAGCTAGATTGCCTCAGAGTTGAACTATCTTCTTCTTCGTCTTCGTCCCCGCCATCTTCATCCGTTTCTGAACAACTCTCTTCGCTGGACACAATTTCCTCGCTGGTCTCTATCTCACTCTCGCTACGCTTTCGATTGTTCTGCTTTCGTCTCTCCTCTTCGACCGATATCTGCTTGTTGATTGCAGCTTTGTGAATCGCTATTTGAACAGATTGTGCCTCGGTGAACAACAACTGGCTAGGATCGTAGTCCTTTCTTCCACTGTCCAACGAATGTTGATGTGATAGAACAGGATGATCTAAGCTTTGTCCGGGATATGGTATGCCATTTAAGGATGAAGACTGCACCAAAGGACTTCTTACTAGAGAGGTTGCAATTGAATTAGGTGACGGATACGAAAAACCTTTCTCATTGACTACTTGAGGCGAATTCCCCTGACTGCTTTCGATGGACTCAGATGTGCTAGATTTACTAAGAGCTCGGTTGACTACCGTTGCAGCAATTTCATATTTTTGTGGGGTGCACTCCTTCGAAGTAACGCGACTGCTTTCGTAAGATCCCGATCCCGATCCTGATGTTGATTTACTTAACGATTTATCTACCGCAGGCGCAGGTCTCTCGTAACGCATTTGAGCGATTTCGTTAGCACTGTTGTCTACCACTGGCAGTGTTCTTGGCTTTATCATCGCAATAACTGGCTTTTCCAGCCTGAGCGGCGTCGTCTCCTTTGAGTTAGGATAGCTTTCAAACGACGACGACTGCGAAGATCTTCGCGGTTCGTGCTGAGAAGATCCCTTGGAGTTGTTACTGTTAGAGCGGGAGTATGCTTTGGCTTGAAGCGGTCCTTCGAATGAGCCGTCGCTGCTGGATCTCTGCGGTGACGACACGTCCTGTGATCCCTGACTCTCGTATGCAATAGAATGGGCGACGCTTTGTGGCATCTGCGGAGGATTCAGAGGACCGGGACTAGTTTTCTCAGCCATGAATTGGTTGATAATCTCACTGCGCGTCGGCATTATGTAAACTGAACTGGTTTCATTTTTAATGAAAGGCTTGTACCCTTGTGAAGAGTTGAAATATTCTTTATTACAGCCGCTATCGAGCGACATCGTTTGGACCAGAGGCTTGTGATGTGATCTGCCCTGTTCGCCAGCGCTCTCAACGCTTGGCTGGGGATCACTGATTTGTCCCGAGTCGAAGGGGAAGGGAACGAGACCGTTGTTTATAAGCAAGTTTGACCCAGAGGAGGAGCGTTGGGGTTTTGGAGGCGTGAAATGAACCGGGCGAAAAGCCCGAAACGCACTGGTGGCTGGGACAGCGTCGCTGGTAACTGATTTAGGGAACAATTCACCCGCAGAATTGTTTCGCGCAGGTTGTTGTTCGACGGGAGATGCTGAATATTGCGGGCTGAAATTTTCTTCGATTTCAACTTTCGTCCTCTCTTTGCTTTCAGATTCATTGGTCAGCTTGTCTCTGAGAGAAGTTTCTTCCATGAGCCGTCTGGCGTCTGCCAGCTCTTCCCGGCTGACACCAACGGTGTGTCTGTTCTGTCTTTGCTTACGATTAGAAAACCGCCTTTGCGTTGGAGGCCGGTCCAACTGTTTGTCCTCCCCCTTCGTCCACGGAGGAGCCGGCAGATGTAACGAGGACTGTAATCTTGCGACCAACTGCAATAGCGCATCTTTACGTGATGGATCGAGCTCGGAATTCCCTAGTGTGAGAGACGCTTCCAGTCTCGACAGCGCGGTCTGAACTTCGGCCAATAAATTCGGACCCAATGGCTCTGAAGCGGATGATGCCTGCGATTGCCGTTGTAGCTCGATAGAATCCCGTAAGCCGACCGCAAGGAGTTTTAAATCTTCTCCGGATTCTGTTCCCGAATCGTCCACTCCTAGCTCTGTGGTTTGATTAGCGTTTGAACGATACCGTAATTGTTGCACTAGCAAGGGTAAGAGTAGCGACTCACCCTGTTCACTGTGCAACTCGACTTTCTTGTCTCCGGCGGCTGCCTGATCAGCCAACGCAGCCGAAACTATCTCTGAACAAGCTGAAACATATGATGTAAACATTTGTTAGCGTTGCTAGAAATACATAAACACACCTATACATTATAATACGAAATGAATAAAGGTAAACAGATTTATTTAAAGTAATTGAAAGTAAAATTATAACGGGGTCCATTGTTTTTGTGTTTAGGAGACTTCAAAGCTGCAGTGCCGCTTGGCGGTCGGGCTGGGAATGGGAAGGGTAGCTGCGACGGAGAAGGCCGTACCCGTTCGGTGGAGGAAATACCGATCCCAGAATTTGTCTGGAACGTTTTTGGGGGAAACACGGAGATCCACAACCAGGTTAGCCGATTGCTCGTTAGCCTGAAGTCTCAGTCGGATATAAAATGTGTTCTTCAAAACTGCAAGTTCATGAATCACGTTTACCCTTTTGTTCCGCCATTACAACGCGAAGCCTTGCCCTGATTTGCCTTCTGCCGTCGTAGTCTGTACAATTATCCAACTAAAACACAGTAAGAAAAGAAGCGTGTCAATATTTAGTTGTTAATTGAATGGAATGAGAATTTCATTTGCGAGTTATTAACATCATGGCACAGTACACTCACAATTTTTCGTAGCTTATCCTCGTCCCAGATGTCTTCAATGTTATCTTCTTCACGCCCGTTCGTTGCTTGAGAGGTGGACTTCACCTGTGGAAACACGGAAGTATTGCTTTAGGCCAAGAAAATTCACGCGACACCAATTTCCAGCAGACAATGCACAGCCTTCTTGAAAAGCGCTCGCTCGTAATGTCAAACTTTATTGCGACTCTATTACTACTTCGTCGCGTATTAATCTTAAAAAACTGGAAACAGATAGTTGTCACTGAAGTAAATTGAATTGAGTGGTGTGGAACGATGGAGTTAGCGACTTGAAATTAATAACTAGAGTCCCAATTGACATATCGACATTGCTTATGCTTTAAGAAAATTGCACCGTTTCGTTCTCCTATTTGTTGACTCTTGAGTCTTGTCGCTGCCAATCGTTCGTAAACAGTTCAATTTAATCGAAATGAGGTGCAGGTTAAAAAACACATCAGATTTGCCGTTTCTTTTAATTACTGCAGCTTAACTATAAGTGGCAGTCACCAAACTTGGTTACCTCCAAGAGAATTCAATTGGCTTTTTGGAAAGATGTATTGGAAATGTTTGTTTTTAACTTTTTTAAAATACATGATTTTATTGGGGATATTATCATTATTACATTTTTGAGACTCATATCTCCTGACTAATTTCAGCACTAGTTTAAAAAAAAACTGTTAATAACTGGGTTA
>QKMV01001689.1:0-15188 GCA_003287335.1 Lednia tumana
AGGTAAATGTTTTTCAACTATTACTATCAACAGTAAATAATTAGTGTAGTTACAGCAAGGGTCTTCGGACGACTAGACGGAAAGAAATCGCACTGTGAAAATGAACTTTTCTGGGAATAATGAATGCTTAATGGAACAGACGTGTGACGACAACTTTCGTTTTTACATCTTAAACATTTTTAATGATTCAGGGATTTTTTAAGAAATAACGGAATTTTCCCGTCGGGAATGGCTGAATGGGAAATAAGAACATCCAGTTAAATTTCTTTGCCAGTGTGGTATTGCTACCATCGTGACAAAATCTGATACGAGAGTGAACAAATATTCGGTATACACGGTTGATATGATTGGTTAAAACCCCACTGATAATAAAATTGGTTTGCCATTATTATTAGGCAGCTTCCCTAAGCACGTGACTTTCTAAGCCATGTGCTCAGCCTGACTTACTTTGAGCCTGGCTTACCTGTACTGATTTCAAACAAACCCACACTGGGACTTGGATTTCGATGGGACGGTTTTCTGTGTCCAGAAGTGTACCTAATTTATTGAAATATTGTAGTCTACAAGGTTTGCGCAAGAAGGACTCGCTAGGGTGGAAAGCTTCTGTTTGTTAAGTGGATAGCGCTAATCAACATTCGCCGCGCGTATCGCTTGGATTGCCATAGTTTGGCCAGTTTGATCGACGCACCATCGATTCGAAACAAAAAGGTTACGAGGGCGAAGCAAGCATTCATGAGGATGGGAACCTATAAAATCGCGTAATCCCTTGGCGACTTACAGGCATCGTTCTCTCGGGACCCCACCACCGACGGGACATCAAAGATGAGCCGTGCAATATTTATTTAGTTTCAAAATTTAGTTTACACGAACCAAGCATCTTAGAATAGAATTTTTTTGATTTATACACCCTAACGCAAGTTCCAAAATCTATAACCAACGAGAAGCGTGAGGAAATGTGTCCGTGCGCTAATGGTTACGAGATTCTGCCCCAAAAGTGGCCTGAACTACCCGCTTCGGTCTTCAGTAATATGTGAACCCCATAGCCTTGTTATTGGCCTCTTAATAATATGCCAGCTCAGCTTCTAAAAATCTGCAGGTTACCGATAACATTTACTCATTAGTCACTTTATAAAAAGGTATGTCTTATCTTAGTTAGTATGATGATACCTATTCATAGCATGTTTCATTATGATGTTGTTTTGATTGAAGCTCATGATGCAACTTAACTATAAGATAAGCAAATAGTTTACCGCAAGCTTTGATGCACTGCAATGCATGATTCTACCTGCCTGGTAAACGCCGATCACATTGTAGACGACATCTTCAACTGTGCGCGTGGAATTTCCGCAGTACGTTTCACCAGATAACACGGCCGGGCACTAAACGAAGCCAGATAATACTGCGCGTATTGCGGCTGATTGGAATAGAGATACAGCTATGGTTGGATCCAGGGATTCGCTGCATGCACAATACAGATGGAGGCAGGCCGGTATCATCACGACCGTTTGTATATACCGTGCACTGTACACGTCGCCATTCTTTCAAACCATCCCCTATAATATAATACGTGCATATCGCCGGTAACAGCTGTGCTGTGCAATGTTAGCTCATGGCCGCTCGATGCGCAATCTCACATTTTACGGTTAAACGTTCTTTTTTATGTCCGTTTTAATTGCTTTTCGTGGCATATGAAATAACGATGAAGTGTATAGTTGGCAAGCGTAATGGCGTCGCCGGACTATCGTTTCCATCAAGTGACATTTCAACATATTTGCCGATTTTTGCGGAGTTAAAGTTCAGTTTGATTGTTCTTTGCGGCACCTGGAAAGTGGGGAAAAAACTGTGTTTTGGTACTTCGCTCGTGGTTACCTAACCTGCGCGGCTCGTGCCAACATTTTTTCTTAGCTTTTAATCAATGGTCTGTTGACTCTTGTCGCTTGTATTTCTAATTTCTTTTTCATTTTACCTCTCAGTTTTTGCAATTTGCATCCAAATTACGGTGACTGCGCTGAGCTCCGTCACCGCCGTTTAAAAATACCTCCCAGCAATTCATATTTCATCTTCCGTGCAAATTAAAAAAAAAAACAAAATGTCTGAAATTATATTTACCATCTCGCGTAAAATTACTTACTACACTGCTGTGCACTGAACCCTATAACATGTAACGTTGGCTTTTAAAAACCAGCGAGTCAATAACAGCACATGATTTACCTCGGCGAGCTGTCGCTGCAGTGCAAAAAGTAGACCCGAGAGTTCACGATATCGTTCAATCATGCAGCGCGCGAGTCGGAAATGCATTTGTGCATCTGCACTAAATCACGGCGCGCGGTTATCCGAAGCACCCCTCTCGTGACGTGGGCCCGTCCTTGATCCAGTCACGATTGCAAATCGAATATTATAAATCTGCGCCAGGAAATTAATAATTCTCTCCGCCTGGTCTATAAATAACGTACTATGCACGTTGGCATTCCTGGCTGCAGCTTTTGGCTTATTATCAGAGCCATTAACAAATTACTGCTCGGGCAGATGATTTATTTTCGTTAACCTTTCGCGATTCTTACAACGACTTGCGTGCCAGCCTGGAGATCGATATAATTGTGTAGAAAGGTTGTGTTTTGTAAGCCAAGCGTTCGCGGCGACCCATAGGTAATTGCATTGGTAAATAGCTACCTCTATTGAAATGTCTGCATTTCATTTCCATGCGAAACGATCGGTTACTGAAAACAGTACACAATCGCTAGCATTTGACTAGTGGATTCGTGATAATCGGCAAAACAGATTATTGTTGCAGGCAAAGAGATAGGTTCACTGGCCCCGATGGTCGCAATTGCAGGCACCAACCTACTGATATATTTTGCGCGAACGAACCGTTACAGTATTGTCTTTAACGACAATATCATTTATCTTCGGTGGGCGTCGCCTTGCGAATGCTCAAACCACCGTGATGGAGTCAAAGAATTTGACCATTATCTCCATACAGCCCGGCTGCAATAACACTGTAAGGTACTATCTGCTTGTTTGATGACAAAAAGCGAATAATTAGGGTCATTGCTCGAGTAATGCAGATTGTCAAGTGAAACTTTTTGGAACGGAAGCCGCTTTTACCGTCATTTCATATCATCGTCAGTTGCGTTTATTTTCATACAATAATTGATAGCATTCAACTTTAATTCGTATATCCTAAAAACGCACTGCCGATGGTTACAAAATTATTAGAATCTGATACCTCATGTGTAAAACCATCAGAAAAGACATGCAAGTATTGCTCTCTAATCAAGCATACACCTTATTTCCTTATCAGGCATACACCTTAGTGATAACCCCGTCTTGCCAGCACTCTAAACGATGCTGAAATTGGTCGCATTCTACTCACGCTGGAATGCAGGTGTTTTACCTATTATTTGTAAAATCGTTTGACAACCGCGTATCATCACACGCTAGACATTCTTTCGTATACATTCCTTGTTCAGAGAGTCTTCTAGCGTAGTAATTCGTTAGGTTAAAACACTATCGTTTAAATCAGCTGGTCGCGTCCATCGACGAAGTAACGCCGGGGATTACGTTACCTACACACTCCAAGTCACCAAGTAATTGACGCGTCGCCAAGCCATTAGCATGTTTTCATTTGCATGATGTCGTCGGGCTAGCTATCGCAATTACCACTTAGACGTATTTAGTACCTATTTGCCAGCCTTATTTTTCCCCATGTGCCAAGCAAGCGTCACTCGAGCGGCTCATGTGACGTGAAGACCTCGCTCGAGCATGTGTACGACCAGGTAATGACTGGTACACAGCGATAAGCCGGAATTTCTGCGACTCGGATCAAACACGACTCGGGTTTACGCTCGCCTACGTTGACTACACGCATTGCCCGATGTCGCGAAAACAGCGTGCCACACGCGGCTTGCAATTGTACGCCCGGAAATACGGCCCGTGCCTTTTTACTGCTGAAATCCGCTCGACACTTTTCGACGTGGGGCGGTAGATTTTAGCCAGCGGTGCGTGCGAATTGCCAACCAGCAAATGCTTATCATCAACTCTGATAGCCGATGCGCTTAATGACATCCAAGTTAGTTGCAATCAAAATTCTCATAGTGTAAAGTGGTAAAAGCTTCATTATCGCGCACAGAGCACACAAAGTGGCTAACCCCTCGCTAAAAGTTGAAACCCCAATTAATCAAAGTCAACCTAAAAAGCAACCATCGTTATTTGAGGTCACCAAATGCAAAACTATCTCTACTCCTTGGTGTTAGGCTGACTCCCTCGCCGTCTCACGCTGGGAGTAGCAAGCGAACTACAGTACAAGTTAAATACACGGGAGGTCATCGTGGGGCCTTCGCATATGTTCGTTCAACAACCTATGACCGAAAAATAACCGTCCAACTTTCCACGGATGCGTGTGTCGCGTCGCGTGTAAAACGATGCGTAACACACTCCATCTTCTCGAGTATGTCTTCCAGCCAACGGTAATGCCAAAACCGTGTCACACACGAAATCAAAGTTCACCACATCCCTAGCAAACAAGCTCGTCTCGAAATGTCATCAATGAATCAGCTGATCCGCTGGTTTTGTTCAACTCCAATCTATTTCAATTGTAGATTGTCAATCTAGCCCTCTCTAGCTATACCCTCTTCTCCTCCATCTCACACCCCTCGCGCCCCATGCCCTGGCCTTTCACTGCACGAGAGCGCATACTATCAGGATCAGCGAGCAATTCGAGTCTCTCAGTCGCGATTTGTTAATAGATCGAGTAACGTCAACGCGTATACGCACTCTTTTTTTCCCTGCAAACTCAAACGGCGTGTCGACGACGTGACGTGACGCCCATTCATTCCCCCACTCTTGTCGGCTCGCACTCTTCTGGCTGCTAGTCGGGCCTAGCGCCGGTGCAAATCACTTTCACCTGGCAGTTCGTATTGCGGCGGGTTTGTGCACTGTCGTCGTTGGATTCCTCGCTCGCTCGCGATCGTTGCGTACCGTGCGTGCTCTGCGTTAATTACCGACTACAAGTGACTCTCGGTTAATAAGTGCTAGCGAGCGATTCTGTTCGTTTTTCTGTGTCGTTACCCCCCGACCCAGAGAAGATGTTCCGTGCGTTCGGGACGTCGCCTCCAGAGACGCCCAAGTCGACGGAGTTCTACCCGTGGGGCGTCAGCATGTTCAGCAGCAAAGGTGAAGATTGATTTCTGCGCTTGTGTACCTACACATGTATGAAACTGTGTGCAACGATGGTGTGCACGTGGTAGCAGCGCGACGTCCTGTGGTGTTGCATGATGTTTCACATTCGTTTCCCGAGGTGTCTGGTAATTACACAGCGTCGTGTAGCAGGTTCGCATGGTTGATTAATTGTAAGAGTATGCGGAGGTTGAACACGAGTACGCGGACTCTCGAAGAAATTGTGCTCTTTGGCGGAAATGTACTGGCAATATCGATGCGTCGCGGTATGGGGGCCGCGCGTTCAAGTCCCCATGCTTCCGCTGTGTTTTTGTAAATCACTCGGAACGTACATACAAATTTCCGAGCGATGCGTGTATGGTGATGTATGCAGGGTTTGACGTCGAGATTATAGCCGTGAAAGATTTACGAGTGTTTGATCGACTCGGAAATCAGAAACTATTATTGTGAAGCACGGGTATTAGGCGATCGTTTTTGACAGCCGGTTTCGGATGCGCGCGGAGAGATATGCGGTATACAAATTTTTATTCGCCTCCAGGCCGATGCAATTTAGTTGCAAATTTTAAAACTGGCCCACGTATTAGAAACGCACATAAATCACCGGAGTGTTTCACAGTGCAATTTGCTGCTGACACTAAGTAATGTGACCACGTGAGTTTTTATGAAATCCAGCTTTCGTGTATAATTATTAGATTACGACAGCCGCCTGATACCGATGTCTACTAAACATATACGTAAATGGCAATTCCATAGGCACACGACCTGGCATATTACAGCTTAGCTGCATCGGTGTCAAAAGCAGTGGAAATAAACATTCGCAATAACTACTTATGCCTTATAAAGAATGTTGTTGTCGGTCTAAACTGAACTGACGACGTCCTAACGACGTCGATTTGTCACCATTATATCATAACACAGTCGGGTAGCTAAACATCACGAGAAACATTTTGCGTTTAAGCACGCCGATTAGTACGTTCTATATTTCTCATGCGCGCGAAACTATTCCAGTTTATCATACATGAGAAGTTGAGAACTGAGAACGGAGGAATGTTTGGTAGAAGGTACACATACGTCATACGCTATCTCGCTCTAGCTGGAAAAAGTAAAGGTACCTATGAAGCAAAAGCCAGTAAACAAAAATGACGCAACGAGTAAATGATAAAGGTAAGATCTGGCGAGAGAACCGTTGATTGCACAGTGATGATAAGGAGGAAAGTTTCGACCGCTAGCGTGTAAGGGATTTATCACTGCCATAGCTCCAGTGCGCGCGGTGCTTGATATACGGCGGCGGAGGCGCGTCGGCGGCGTCGGACGTCGCAACAAACTGCAACGACGTTGCCTAGTTTACAGCGTGCAATCTGTTACGTCCCGCACGACGTGCATTATTCCCGGGTAGCGCCGTTGCCGACACAACTTCCACTCTAATTATTATCCCCTTGCGAAGTTGGAACAACGGAGCATGTCACGCCGGTGTATGCACGTCGCCCCCACCTCGCCGGCCGGAAACGACGCCGGGACACATGTGTGCACGATGGCAATGCCCTGCATTCGCCTCCAGCTGGCATCGGCGTCGTTTGTCACACGTACGTCCCTTGCACGAGCCGGGACTCGAACTGCGACCCTCCCAGCTTGGAAGCATTGCACTGATCAGACGGAAGAGATAAACTAGTCGGTCCAACTGGCTTCTGGTCAATATTTTCGATCGTGCGGCCGCCCGGCCGGCAAGTGCCCTGAAAATGTGTAATGGTTATATTATGCATGCATTCGCGATCGCGCGCGAGTGAGCGGTCATGGATGTGCATTTATGACGCCCATGATATGCCGCATTAATCATCCGCCAGTGCATTGTTCGAGGACATTTTAATGTCTCTATCTGCGTACTACGTACGACAATGTCGCACATGAGGCTATTACATATTATAGTGCTGGACGCAAATTAATTACAACATTTCTTTCAGTATGTAAACACGATTCAATTGAAACCAAACGATCCCAAGAGAGTGATAAATGCCCGCGTTCTGATAATAATTTCTATTTTACTGTGTTTTATGGGCATAGCTTGTTGATATGATTTTAAAAATATTGGCCGAGCACATGCTTCGATTTCGTTTTCCAGCAAATAGCAATTACAGCATGTACAAACAGCTTGGGCTGCTGTCATTAGTTTTTCCTCATATATACCGTGGCAGTATAGAAATTCGATGCGAGGAAAAAATGTAAACATTACATAGAAGTGCTGGTGCAATGTGTACGATTTTTTAATTGAAGTACACTCAACTTTTTCAATTAAACCCGCGCAACTTGCTGCGAGCATCTCGTGCGAACCGCCTAGTCGCCATCGCGCAACCATGTTATTGTGTTCATGGCATCGCAAGTCGCAACAAATAGTGGAAATATAACTAGAGGCAATTTTGTGGTTTCAGCGTTGCCCTCATCTAAATCAGATTCTTTACCGGAAAAATTGTGGAAATTCCCTCAATCATCAAGCTAGCATACGCCCTAGAACAACGACACTGATACCTTACAACTCGCCATATGCAATTGTATATTTTAACGCTAAGGTAGGTCAGGTACACTCAAGGAAACATAAATCGGTTGCTAGGAGAGAGATAGACAACTGATTTCGACATGAGTTTCAATTGAGCAAACTTGATGTGCTATCTCTTTTATCGGCCAATTTATAATTCCTTGTGTGTACCTAACACCGACTAAGTTAGCTAGATCAGAGTGAGATTTTGGCCGAAAGATTGCATGAAGCATCTTCTGTAACAGCAATTCCATTGAAGCATATTCCACCCGATACTGTAGCAACAGTATCCGTGGTGGTGCATGGCACGGCACGTAACGTGCACTTGTGGTGCATTGCATAAGTCGCGTTGCAGTCTTGCAGTCGGGTCACGTAATCCCTGACCATTGGCAATAAGTGCACCGAATCGCGATCCGCACCCACCCATGGCACAGTATGGCGTGCTTTAATCGGACGCCCAGTTTCTGTTCAACCGTACGATGTTTGCCCATTCATTATTATCATTATTATGTTATTATACTGTGCGATTAGAAACTGAAAAACAAGGAGCCGGCAGCCGAGACCGGTTACTCTCAAATTTCATGCACGGTTAAAAGTGAATTGTGGTTTAAAACTAAATAAATCGAAGAGTGTGCAATAAAGTTGTCGCTCATTCTGTGATGGGCGTGAAACCTTCTAATTGGCATGTCAGTATCGCTGCGAAAAACGTCATCGTGTCTCTTAATTGTGGAAAATTACTCGAGTATCGACTGCAGCATATAATTAACCAAGCATCATCGACACCCGTGCGGGATCTAAACTGCACTCTAATCGAATCTAAACAAACTACAATGTGTCTCATCCGCATGCTAGCCGCTACATCACCACTAAACTTAGCGTAGGCTGGATGTCCTGCACTGTGAACGCGTTGTACGTGGTTTTCCCATGCTAACTGCACTAGGTCAATCGATGCAATTGCGCGGCGTCATCTCGAACGGTGCAGCCATTCGCCAAGTGCATCATCTCGTACCTGCAGCCTCCCGCCCATCGGATCATTCGGTACATGACGGGAGGTCGCCGGGTCACCACCGTCGTTATTGACGTTCTCTATATCGTGATACAATCAACAACGCCAGTGCAATCTGGTATAGCGACACGCAAATGTGTTCTTTTCAAATTGTTTTGCTATGATTGCTTTATTAATTAATACCGATTAAAAAACGTAAAAGCGATCGAGAAATGCATCCAGGAAATCGGAATCCAGTGTTTGAAAGGAATAGGCAGTCGTTTGAAGCGTTACTCGATTTCCCCCTGAAATATCGGCCGGTCCGTATATGTATCCACTGGGCCAAGGATTATCGAACTGATTGATAGAAACTCGGGAGGCAGTTGAGCAAAAACTGCGATTTTCCTAATGGAAAAAAGCAACCGCGGAAAACAAGCGGCGCCGGGATGAAAAGTTAGCTACCGCATTGTCACACAATTCCTCTGTTGACAGTGTAATTTACTTTCATCGATTAGCGCCGTTCAATGTTCAGGCAGGAAGTAAATAAAATTCACCACGCAGCTTGTGTTAAAAAATGCTGACTTTTTCAAACAGTTGCAACGTATTTTGCTCGGCTCGGCTCGGCTCGGTGGGATTTTGATTGGCTTTTGTCAGATGTGTTCACCGCGCTCGTCGACCGAGCGGCACCATGGAGAAGCAGCCAATGTTGTTGCTTGTTTGTCCGCGGTAAATTGGACGCCACCAGCGTCGCTCTAAGCCCGGCCCGGCCACTGAAATCATTAGGGTTCATTATTTTGCTAACGAAATGATTTTGCTGGCCGCCTAATTAATTACTTGATTACTGGCCATTGTGCGCCTTCGCTCGATATAATCGACTGCCATAGCAATTAGTGAGATCGACGTGCATGCATAATCAGCGGTGCCGCCGATATCGAAAGTACATGTGCTCGCAATTTGTTAACGAGCTGAGCGCGTGTATTTTTCGCGTATGAATACACGTCGTTCTCTATGAATTTGCTTGCAATTTTTCTTCGGATTTGGTTCCGAAATCAGCGGCTATGTAAAGATGCAACGGAAGAATTTTCCGAGACAATTTTGAGCTTCACGTCCAGGCGGCCATTAGCGATCTTCAGCTACACTTGCCGGTCCAAAACTTTCTGACTCCAGAATAAATTGTAAAAAGTGCATACGTATACGTGCTGCAATGTTCGTCAGAGAGCCAAAAATCAGGAAAACGAGCGTACGGCTCACAGAGGTATGATTTTGGCATTATGAAAAATGTTGCAGTGTGCTTCGGGAAGAATGGGGTAGCGTCAAAGCGTCGAATAGACGCTAGGTTCTTATTAGCGCCAAACAAATAATTCAAAACAGAGCGTGCACCTTCCAGCGGCTGTATACATCTCCGTCTTCCAATCTTAGCAATGATTATTGCACGTTATCGCCCGAGCCCGAAAGTGTAAAAAGTGCTGGACGGGCGAGCAAAGTCTTTCAGTCACATTATTTTATTAACGCATGTTTCGCTCACAACTCTCGGGACTTACAAGCATGCTTTTTAGTACATCACCATCCTCGAATTCGCAAACTGCACACATATTTCAATACAAATTACATGAATTTCTCAACAATAAGATTATATGTCATTAGTATAATGTATATTAAATAAACAGATAGCATGGGTGGACATTATATAGCTACATGCAACGTATTTCAAGTAGGCCACACACAAACACACGAGAGTGCACGGGCTCGCTCTGTGACGAGATGACATGAGCACCTAGCGAGCAAGCACAAGTACCCAATTTCCAGACAATGCATATTGCTAACGCTGCTGCCTGCCACGATACTACACTAACTAGATCTTAACTGGCTGTATAATTAGCCGAGCAAACAAGCGTCTATAAACTTACTGCACCATGTCTCATTATTACAGGGTTAAGCATACATACTAAGTGCTGTTCATATTAACATAAGGAGCGCGCAATAATAATCAGGATTACATTCAATTCAACGTAACATGCTGTGCTATTAAAGCGTTCGATTGAAATTTCGGATGAATCTCTCGTGTCTCATTATGTCAAAACGTGGCTCGCATGAAATCCACGATAGGTCATAGGTCCTTGTAGTAATTGAAGATTTTACATAGTCTCACAATTGAAATTAATATTCATACCGGAACCGAATCAAGTAAGGTCGTAATTACTTGTACATGAACACATTATGTTAGCTGTGAATTAACAATAAAAAGCGCGTGCTATATTGAGCCCAGCAACATTGTTGCCTTCAATTGCGGCCATTTGCGATCGTTATTCATGATCTATTATTGGTGACGCTCGTGCCTTGTGGGCTTCAGTGCTCGACGTCTTTGTTGCTGGTTACAAACTTGAAAAGCAATTGCCATTTGAAGAAATGTAAGAATCGCCTCAAAGGCTTTATGTGCGCTTTGTGAAACCTCTTTTTAATTTGATTAAATTCGCTATCAGTGTGATTGCGAGTTAGTGCACTGTGCATGCGATTACGATGGTACGTTGTATGTAGTATGCACTATGTATACTGAATGTTCCGCGCACTCGTACTAAACGATGCTACCGAATTGGTTCGAAGCAAAGAATCCCGGCGACTTCTTTCATGTTCGCGATCGTTTGAAGCGAAATTGAACTTCACAGAGACAAATGGATAGCAATTCGTACGCAAATCTTTGGTATTCCCATCTCATTTAAACTTATGCACACACATCGCTCGAAAGAACTCGCTGTTTCCATTTCAGCCGTGGCTTATCCGGAATTCGATTTACAATGCAGAGAGAGGTTGAAAAGGAAAAAGAGTATGGTTGGTTCGTGATAATGCTTTCGTACGTAGTGAATGTGCGAAACTGTTTCCTGTAAACCGCTCTGCTGCATAGCATGCGACCAAGATGCCTCACATGCAGCTCGATGGTACTGGATGGTACTAGAGTAAGCAAAAAAGGCACCCATACATCCTTTCAAACACCTCCTAACGGATCACAGCTCTCACAATGCAACAATTTGTGTGCAATTTGGAAAAAATACACTGAATGAAAATGATTCACGTCCCTGACACGAATGTCCGTTGACAACTTCATTGCAGTTAAATAATGTGATCATGCTATTCTAAATTCAGCTCTATACACTTGTTGATGCAATGCAATTGAAATGCTAATTTCCTTCAATTCATTTACATCCTTTTTTCCGTCGACGAGCAAAAAAGCGTATGCTTTACGACTGACATCCATGTGGTAGAGAAAAAAATCAATGATGAATATTGATGGATGGCACACGAATATACATCTGTGTGCAATGCGCATGCCGGAGTGCACGGTGGTTGAGCCATCGTTGCCTTTCACCCGTCCATATGATGATCTTTAGCTGCACCAAGACGTGATACGACGCTGGGATTTAGTAGACTTGATTTCATTCTCAGGCTTATCCTCTCGGAAGGATATGTTTTTTATTTGCACACCTAATACACTATTCGCCCGACTATGATTCGCCACGGTATTTTCAATTCGCTGTCGACACAGAAAGCAAGGTTTCCGAGAATCTCATATATACCCATCTAAGCTCCAAAGTGTTGTCTCGCTCGGTACCACCGGAGTGTTTTAGAATTTGAGATATATATTACATAATCACAAAATATTTGGTAAAACTGGGCTGGCTGAATTCTTGCAGTCACTATTCTACCCATGAAGCCAGTTAATATAGTGAAGACGCGTGGAAAACATTTTCTCGAGTTATGATAAAAAAGAACAAGGCAAAAATGTCACATGAGCATTTTGTAGAACGGCGTGGCACGTGTGGAAATGGATAGACACACCACATGTGAATATTTCTCGTGCTGAAAGTAATGAGCTAAGAAAATTTGTGGTCAATGTAAAATAACGTCTGAAATCAGGACTAATCTGTAGTTGCACCAAGTCATGAAACTACCGAGACGAAGTCGCAGCATTTCGCTTCGAAGTTAGATGTTTCCTGTCCAACGGAGCCGACGAGATACGGCAACAATACCCAGCTCCCCCAGTTGGCGGCAAACTTAGAAACTACTACCCTAACTTAACAAGTTAATTATCTAGAATTACGAAACATTTTAAAAGAGATATATGTAGTTTATAATGCATTATCAAAGTTGGATCCATGCGACTGTCAATAGCGAAGATATTCTCGAACTGGGACAAACCTTCTAACCCAGGGATAATTAAGATAGATCAGCGGTTCTAACATCTTGCTGGCTCGCTTTCAACGAGCTTTGGGTTCGATTTATCGCTTTGTTCACACAACTCTGATTTAACTCCCATTGGTTTGGAACGAAATGACAGTCAAGCCGCGTGTCTGTGATTGTTGCAATGTGTCTCTCTTGTCTACGAGTTTAATTCCGATTGTACACAATCTGTCACCGCGAGTTGGCCCAACGAGGACCTAGATACAAACCATTCTGTCTGCTCGCCGACTGAATCTTAGCGATGTGTTCCCGTGTAGCGGTGCCGATGCCAGATCACGTTACGGCCTAGCTTCTTGAAGGGCCGAGTCGAGCAAATATACAGCCGAGTGATTAAACACCTATTGTTATGCGCGCCGCGACGCCGACGCCGCTAGCAAGGCAAACACGACGTGCGATTTGCATGCTGATTGGCTTGACGCTCTTGCGTCGATCCATGTGGTTTCACATACTTGCATGTACACTATACCACGCTAATTTCTCATTAGAACAATGCTGATCAACGGATTATTCGTTTCTTGTACTTTTTTTCGTTGAAACTTGATGAGTACATGCGTTAGGATCAAGATTTGGCGAAATTCAGCGTTATTTCATTTTGCTTTAATATAAAAGTTATGTTTCGGATTTTCATAATTGAATCGATTTTCTTCCTCGCAGATTGTGCCTTGCATTAATGAACAAGCCTCTCATTCCTTTTTCGAATACAAGTTGATTAAAAACGATTGTCCGGGAGCAAGTGTCTCCCGCTCCAAAGTCGCTATAATATTCACAATCTTAATGGGATTGTCTTGTTGGAAATAGCCGATGAAAATGCCGCGCCGAGTGAGTTTCCAAATCACCATTCTTTTTGCAACGAGGCCGAGCCCCGCGAGTCCTTACGAGCCGTTTAACAATAATTAATGAACGCCAGGCATATTGGCTCTCCATGAAATCTAAGATAATAATTAAAAGTTCCTCTTGCTCATTAGAGGGCGCCGAGCTTTCATGCTGGAAAATTATTTAGTGCCAGATATTGCACTAGAGATACCGGAGTGGGAAAATAGTCGTGATTTCGTAACTTTTACAGCATATTATTCATAGGGTTTCTGTTCTGCTGGTTTCTGCAGAATCTCGACGTAGCAAAATGTTTTTCATAATGAAATTACAGGATTATATAGCTTCTATATTACTGAGCTGTAATTATTTATAACGAGCGGCTAGATTAATTTATCATCGTATCGTATATTAAAATGAGCATGGAACAGCTAATCATGAAATTGCATGGATGGGTTTCTTTTCTGTAAACGTATGACTAAATAATGATATGCATAATTGAATGTCGGTGCAATTAGGGAGCCATTATTGTTGTCCTAGCATCGAGGTTGTTGTACCCTTATCACAGGGCCATTGGTGAAAGTGTGTCAAATAAACTATTTGCACACTTTACGTTATGGTATCTGCTAAAGATACGTTCCAAATGCCGAGCTAATGGCCGAAAAAGATCTTCAAACTCTTTGCAGCGAACGCAAAATCAATGTTGAATGATTTATTGTATTAACATGACGTGTTCAACAATGCACTCAAGATTTCGCTCTGTGGCCTAAATCATGTCGCCGTCGGTGAATGAAAGGTGATTATGAATCTAACGGAGAAGCGGAGGAGATGCTGGCACAAAGATGACCAGAATTGTTCGACCCGTGCTCTCGAGAGGTTAATGGTAAGGCGAGAAGAGATGTTGAACAGTTTCAAGCTCTGTGAACAGAGCCTTTGGATGAATGGGCATCCATCCAACGTACGTTTCTGAACTTCGGTGATCTGACGAGAACCGGCATACGTATCCAAAATGCGCGCTAAGCCGTTCGTTCGGGGTCTTCAACGTTGTTTGCTCGTTTGTCCGCAGGTTTCATCAACTGCAACACGAACGCGCTGCAGTCGCTGGCCCAGCTGCACGGTGGTGGTGAGTTTATTGCCTCGGATTGACAATTGACCGAAGTCGATTGATGATAGGTCGATCGCTGATGATACGATCATCGTCAAATCATCCCCCATTGCGCTATAGAGATGAAAGCCTCATGCCGCGGGGAAAAAGACTCGATTAGCCCGCGCCCCCCAAAACAGCTCACTTGATCTCGAGGCTGCTCGCGCCCCCAGCGCCATAGGCGAGCTCTGCAACGGAGTTAGCAGCGTGCTTGTGCTGCTTGCACAGTGCTTGCACGTGTGTGTGTGTGTGTGGGTGTGTGTGTGTGTGTGTGTGTGTGTGTGTGTGTGTGTGTGTGTGTGTGTGTGTGTGTG
>QKMV01001692.1:0-15186 GCA_003287335.1 Lednia tumana
CCCCCCCCCACCCACCCGCCCACGGCCGCTGGCTATACATCTATGTGTGGAGCGAATGCCCGATAACAGGGTGAAAAAGCTTAACACGATTGAATTTCGCTTTTTTGCTTCTTTGTAGACGTATCGAATTTAATTGACCTAGCGTAAACCGCTTTCATATGAGACAATATATATGAACCTCTATATCTTCGGATGACGTTTTGTTTGAAAATAGACGATGAATCTTCGACTTGATTTAAGAAGCGAAGAAATATTGTGAACGTCTGAAACTGATAACCACTGCACAGTGTTCAATAAGAGCGACTTTTTCTTTTGATTTCGGTGGAAAGACTGAAGATGTAATTGAGCAAAACAATCCAAGGAGTGAGAACGTGGTCTGAAGCGACAAACTTCTCGTGGTGTTTTCCAGGCAATTATACGAATAGAATTTTCAGCAGTGCAGTACCACGTACACTCACTCACCTTTGATGGGTCCTTGAACCACTCCTGGCACTCTATGCAAACGCTCCGAGACCTCGTTAATGGGTATACCTTCGATCAGTTCGCCGGTGCATTAGACGGTAGAGCTCCGCCGATAAAACACGCCAAAGTAGTACAAAGCCCGGAGGACACTCAACAAAAAATCACGCACTTAAAAAAACCATTACCTAGAAAGTCAATGTGAAAATATTGAAGCGATCTTGACGTTGCCCCTCCCCATGATAGATCTAAATAAAGTCAATAAGTTAGCGTCGTCCATCATCGAAAGCCCTCAAGCACATGTTCGTTGAATTTTCTAAACTAATACAGCTACCCGGTGATGTATTGCTCGGATCCCAGCTCGCCCGCGGAATGAGCAAGCTTTGAAGATTATATTATTGGTTTAAAGAGACATAGAAAATATTGCTCTGCACGCTAAGAAATTGCCGGCAAAACGTGCGCTGCACCTTAAAAACTTGTGTACCGGAAAAAACCAATATGGAAGCTATCGTAGAGATTACAGAGGATTACATTGACTTCCACCTCGAAGGATCTAGAACTAACAAGGCTGACTGGTTTCAAATTGTATTTTATTAATGTATCAATCTACGCCGTTTCCTTTAAAAAAGTTCCAGGCGATGAAGGAAGCGAGGTACGAAGACAGGCGACGGAATCTTAATATTATCACAAATATGTGATCAAAGCAGGCGCGGGCGAAATGAGATTCGCTCTACAGCAGCTCCGGTATTGATTTTGAATCCAATTAGATACACAAGTCTGGAGCCAAATGAAAATTGCTTTTTTCCAGCTGCTGCACAATCGCTAAATGTTTATTATTTTGGCACAATATTTCTTAATTCTCCGCCGTTCGCAACTTGTGACCGGGTGCTATTATCAGCATCAACGCATTAAGCCATGTTCGTATCTCGCTGTGTTACCAAGATTCTGGTCCACTTGTCCAATCCATCAACATCATTCTGTGTCACATTCAATTACAGCCCTCGGTTCTCATCGTCCTGAGCTCAGCTAAATCGGCCTTCATTCTGGCTCATCATAGAAAGTCCTGCCTGGCATTATCATGGTTCGCTTGCAAAATGCTGTGCTCTCAAATTGATGTCTGGCTATTGGATAGTCCTCGTGAGACGACGTTGAAACACAGGCATCAATCTCGTGGTGGAACTAGAAGTGATGGTTTAACATTCGTAGCTCGCGAAAGGACCGAGGATGGGGCAACTGTGTCCCACAGGTAACTGCGTTAAGTAGTCATTCCCGCTAATGTCAAATCCAACGTTCGAAATTGGAACGATTCTCGTATGTTTATTTTTGTTTTGTGTCAGTGTTTCTCGTAGCACAGTACATAAACAAATTTCAAGAAAGAAGGAAATATTTAAATTGCAGTTCTATGTACTACGATATTTCTTTATAACATTCAGAAAATGTTCCCCAGACAAGAAAATTTCAAACTTTGTGCAGGTTTTTTATACGAAACTTGTTATATATTTTATTTGGCTTGATCCAATTCCACGTCTTTCCTCTACGAATTCTTTGTCAAGAAATTTCTCGCTTGATTTCTCAGTTCTAAATTCCCCGAACAAACGTCTCGGTCCCCTACCTGTCACAAGCATTTCAAATTCAGATCGTTTATTCCTTTATAGTTTATAGCGTTTCCTGTTGTGCCTCTCAGTCTTGAGAGTAACGCACAGAGTATAAGAACCACGCGCTGCAGGCGGCCGCGGCGAAAGCCGAGTTGCGCTCGCGACACCTTTTCCAGATAGTTCAGTTCTTAGCTTACGAACAGAGAAACGACGCTCGTAAACTTGTAATAAATATCTGCAAGCAACGTCGCGACGCCCAGCATTTCACTTCAAAAAACCCGACGCCGGAATGAGTACGGCAACAGCTATCAAACTTCACATAATCTACGGTTGGTTCCCAATTTCGTGTGGATGAAAAACTTTTCATTTTCTCGGACGATCTTTCTACCCAGTCCTTCGTGAATCCGAAATAGAAAAGCCATCGACATGCTAGGGCGAATTGAATCTTTTGTAACGAGGTACAACGATCCTCGGCACATTGGAATGGAAGTAATGGTACCAATTATCAGTTTTATAAAACAGATACATGTATAGTCTTTGCTTTTGTTAGGAGTGCACGGGATTTTGACACGTTTTAATCTCCATGTTAACATCCCGAACATGTAATCTATCAGAATAGATGGGTCTAACTATGTTGTCAAAATATCTCGTAGTTCCTCACATGCCATATTGTCACATACATGTAGATGGGTTGGGGAGGCTATTTGATAATTGGCAACACAGCTCTGTGCTCAAGTCAGCGACCAAGTCATTACGGGTATAAAACCCGAGTCCAATCAACTAATCATTGATTTCAATAAAGATAAACCTAATCACCTCTAGTTCCGTGCACTCCTAACTAAGCAAAGACGATACCAATTAACGGTTTTATAAAACAGACACATGTAAACGATACATGAAGCAATGGTCCAGAACGAATTTTACCGAACAAATCCAATCATCAATCTTGCTTCATTATGTATGAATTTGCTCATCTATAAGTGATTGAGGGCTGGTGTTGACACACTTACTAATCGAGTCGTAGCTCTTCATTAACTATGCACTTGCGGCGGCCATTCAGCACATGCAATAATAATTAGAGATTGTTGCATCTGATTCACGAGCAATTAGTAGCGTGGAAAACGATCGCCACAAATCACTCGCCCCATCAGCGGCTCATTACGCCCTTTTTCCTCCTCATGATCGTCGACGGTTTAGCCTGGCCAACCTTCACTTAAGAGTACAGTAGAACCAGGGAAATGTATTGCGCAGTTACCCGTTTGTTTCAAAGCCTACAAAAATGGTGCGCGTACAATAATTAATTATTTGGATCAACAACAGGCTGGAGAACAACGCCATTCAATCAATGTTCATCAAACGCAATCTAAAATTTCAATTAATTATATTTAATGGTATTTACATGCCCACGAGGAAATTCGAGGCTACAATATAATCCGAACATGATTTTACCCTCAGCCAAATTAAACCTGTTTATTTAATGGCAGACAGAATTTCACGTTTCTTTATATAATAAGGCAAAGTGCAAGGGGATGTCCTTTTTTTCTCATATTTTGACACCCTTGATGCAATCGTATATCCCCTCAGGAGATACCTTTGTGGTGATGTTGGCATTAGTTCTCTAGACGACGCCCGCTCGAGAAACACTGAGAGAATTGTTGATATCTTGCTCTCCGGATCTAATTCGGTCGGAGCTCAAAAAGGGTAGTAAATAGTACATACAAGGAGCTCGTGAACATCTGACACCAATACCAGATCGTTAGCACCAACATCGCAAAACGTCGTGTACATTCATCAGATAATGAACAGACGTAAGAAACGTTCATGTCAATGAACACGGTGCGCTACGCAGTTCAAGGAAAAAGCTAGTGTTCCGTGGATCACATTGGTTTTAATGTCACGAATTAATCACGGGGCGGGTAGGGGGGGAAGGCAACGCGGACGCCACAAAAACGGTGTCTCTGTGTAGTAAGGAAACGAAACAGACGTTTTTCCTGGATTCATCATAAATCATGTTCACTGCACGAAAAGCGGCCACCATTGTGTTTTGACAATAATAGTAAACACGAACAAGCGATAAAAAGCAAATAAAAAACGAAACACATGGGTGGAGGTGCCGGGTTCATACAACGAAAAACAGGCTATTACCATTTGAACGCGAAATAGAAAAAGCGACATTTTCGATTTCTATACACGAAAGAGCACGCTTTATTCTCACACCGGACGTGGCACTGGTATAATTTTTTGCACGGCTATCAGCTGAGATCTGCGCCCGACATTAAATCGTGCCCAAATGGATATTTAGTGATGCAATTGTTTAGCTAAGTGACCCTATTCAAGCTCTGTTAAGTTCCTATTTGAAGAGTAAGGCGGAGGAATTAGAGCGTCCACTTGACTGGAAATGGACCAATACTGAAGACCAATGGGTAACCCATTACACTGCCGGGGCAGCAAGAGCGAGCGCACTGCATGGTAAGCTTAACTTCTGGCTGGGCCATTTGACGATAACATCTAAATTACCATCTCAAGCGTGGGCTCTTATCGAAAAAAAGACAGTTCTCTTATCTACTTATGTACTATAGTACATTAAAACTTCTAAAGGAAGCTTTTTTCCTCAGCGTGCTTGCAGTCCACGCAAACACTTGCAAGGACGAAACTGAGCAACCAACCATAAAAACGGTTTCAACTAATTACCAATGAAGCACGAAGCTTTTTATCACAATGCTTTTCCAAAGCGTGTATCTGGAAAAGCTCGCTGAAAAAGCGGGTCTCCTGGATAAATTTGAAAAACATGTCTCTCTGTTATAGTTGCCGGGTAGATACGTATACGCTCTCAACCCTCAAGTATCTCGTGCGAATCACAAATTGAAGACAGAATCATTGAATTTGGACACAAAAGTAGTACGTTTGGACAACGAAGCGTGCGACGCCCGTGCCTCATTTTTCATTCCATCGACATGCATTCGCCAGACGTGTTCTCTCGAATCCAGGCCCATTGTTGACGCGTTAGATTTATTCCGACAATGTATTTGAGCAAAGAGAGAAAAAACAACCTTTTTGACCGTCGCAGTTGGAGCTGGTGAAAATTGCGTTCGGATGGCATGTTATAACATGTTCATGGCTGGAAAGTGACACACTAACACAAGTCAACATTAGTAACGGCAATTTTCCCATTTATTCAAACCTTAATGATGCCTCCATTCAAGCGGCATGATTTCGCTCTCGACTATTATCGCCGGAAGTAAACCACTTTTGAACAGAAATCAGATTGGACATGTTTTGATTCCTTCATCTTTGTATTTCGTTCTTTTGTGATTGTTCCTAGAGCCGAGAGAAGAGACGGCGCCCTGTCAGGAATTGACAAGAGCCGTGGGCGTCACGACGCCGCGAGTATACCTGTTAACTTTCCAGATAGCAGAGACGACGTCGCAGTCCCGTCATGTCGAAAACTCGGGCCCGGCTCACCGATCTCACTTTTTATACGCTTGGACGTCGACTGGTACTCGACCCGTACAATTTATTTGTTCCCGTTTTTCTTATTTTTTCCTCCTAGATTTCAGCGAATGCCAAACATTACAGTTGAGAAAAACGTATTTCCAAAAATCCATCGAGTACAACGCGCAGTGCAACACGTACTCCGCAGGGCCCGTTTAAACAGTGATTTCCCTTGCGAGCGGCACGGAAATGTATCATCCGATAATAATTGAAACCCAAATTCGATTAATTTCAAATAAGTGCATCAGATCTCATTTCACATTCATCTGCGCGGCAAAAAAAAATTGTATTTCCTGTGTCGAATGATTTGTTTGGCTTAACCCAAAAAAAATATACAAAACAATCTTTTGTTCGCGTTACGATTGATTGATGAATGGAAACAACCGAACATGTCACACTACGGGCTAAACAAAGTTGCCAGGGGTCACCTGAGGGCCGTGTCCCACACAGGCCCAGAGGACGCAACGGTTTTTGACTGGTCGCATCTAGCTGATTTTACTATAGGCATGCAATATATCAACCCCTCCAGGACGATCAATACGGGCGCCTTGGAACACGTGCTGGCGGTACTTGCAATATCGCCAGAGATATCGTTGACGGCGTCACAGTTAGTTCAACGACGCTGCACTATTGGCGCCACGTAGCACCGGCGTGCTGCAGCGTCGCGACGTAGAGTGACGAAAAACTGAACTGTGTCCCACGCCACGGTACGTTACGTATACACATTCTAATTGGACGTCAGTTTGAGATGGACGATAAGTCCGTTGACTAATGAGCTAAGCGAGGAATTCGTGCCATCGCGATCGACACATGCAATTCATTAATATTCTTCACGCCTGTCTAAAGTCACTCTTGTAATTCACGTCGAGCGCCAACGGCTCTCGATTGAACTAGATATGATCATTTTCATATTATACCGGTAACGCGCGCCACGATTGTTCTTCGATCTTTGTCATTAATTATACGAGTGGACGTTGTTTATAAACATTTTTAAAGGAGTACAGTGTAGGCGACATTAATTAAGGCATCAGCAATGAAAAAATTTGGGGAATACCACAGGCGAGTTTGTTGGATAAGAAATGTAGCATCTAAAGATCCAGAATTTGTTCTGAACTCCAACGATAATTGAATGATGACTTCTATAGTTCCAGTCTCGAAGCAAGTTTTTAATGAACTTTTGCAACAAAATAGCGCAATGCAATATAAAAGACTAAGACAGAGAACCTGAGAAACTGTATGTCATGACATTGCAGTTAAGCTAGCTTTGTTTAACGTTCATTAGCGTAATTAGCAATGTGGAGGTAGTTAGTAGCGTTCATTAAACCACGAGTGCGCGTGGTGGTGTTGTTAGCTTACTTATGTACTTCAGCAGTATGAAGTAGATAGCTTCTAAGAAACTAAATTTTCCGTCTTTTCCTCTGAAAAGCTTAGAGAAATATCTAGCTCAATAGCTTGAGCCGGCCACGAGAAGATTGCGCAAAACCTGGGACGTAGTCACTATTTAATCCGCAATTATTACTGAAATGCTAAAACCGAAGAAAATAACAATGCCATGCAGCTGATGACGGAGCAGAATTGTGTTAGCGTACTGCACGTTTATTGTTCGCAAGGTACTAAGGGAGCTACATTTATTATGCGTTTTATTTTTTTAATCAGTTCCCAGGGAAGTTTCTGCATGGTATTAGCGCCTTACAACGATCTCGCAGGAGCTAATCCCAGCGGATGCATAATATTTGACTTGCGTCCTTTTTTTTTGCCTTACGCCAGATAAAGAATTCACGGTTCCAACTGAACCTGCATAACACGAACTAGACAGTCCGATAATTATCACGAAAGCCGAAACAGCGACATAATAAATACATTTTACCACTTACAAAATTGCCAACTGTTGCCACTTGCAGGTTAATGAAGACTGTGGAGTTCACTGAGGACGATTTGCTGACGAAGATACAGTTATTTTTAACGTCTTTTGACTCAGGAAAGAAAGCTTTTTCGGCGGTTATTGCAAACGTTGACCACACTTGAGAACGAAGAGCCGTGCGTTGACCTACAAAGTCGAGCGATGACCAAAAACCGTCGAAAAACCAACAAACATTCGGAAAAAATAAAAGTGCATGTGACTCACCCTGACGTGCGGCCGAGCCAGGATGTCCCGCACCTCCTCCAGGTCGCCCAAGTCCACCTCGACTTCCGGCGATCCCTGCTCCAGCTCGCGAAGGACGTCGGCGACGTCTCGACTCTTCTGCACGGCGTCGCTGGGGGGAGCGCGGATGGGAGTAACCACCTTGCTGGAGATGCGATCATACAACTGCAACAGACAGCCGAGGAAACGCTTTGTTAACCACTTGCTCGTAGCAGATGTTTGATCACAGTCTATAGTATCATGCTAACTAGCTGTCGCACCACTGGATAGAAAGACGCGAATGATAGCCTCCGAACCAGGATTAGCATTTAATGGAATGTGTGATAATGAAATTATCTTATTCATTGGGCTGGATACATTCTAGCGCTAGACTGTACAGACGTGGATGACACACGGTAATCTGCACTGTTCAAACGTTTTAGTCATTTCATCATTTAATCTGGATTCTTAGTTGCAGATAAATGCACCGTTTCCGGCCAATGCCTCGACACAAAAAGGACTTTTAATAGAATCAAAGGAATTCGGTATTATCGCGACATTATCACGGAATGAATTCGTTAGAGTTATAAATATAGCTGGGGCTACAGTGCCGCGAATTTTCGATTGGGATTGCCGCGAAGCCCGATTGGAATTGGGGAACATGACGCCACCTGTGAGAGTTTTCCGCAACTAGCTGTAGAAGCATCCAAACAGACGCTGCTGCTTTACAGACCAGCCGTTCCATCGGCAAGTTCGCCAACTACGCTCCGCACAAATTGAGTCGGCAAAGTAGAGTTCCCCGAGTCGAACCCTGACCTGAGCCTGCGTAGATCTGAGGTCAGTGATGTGGGATGGGGAGAAAACACAGCCCTTCTAAAACATCTCTACGCTACGAGTATGCCGTGGCCACTTTCTTTTTTCACAACATAAACATTATATGTAAATGTAATAAAGTTTCCGCTCCTGGTGTTTTCTTTCACAAGTATATATCGACGGCACGCCATATTGTTAACGATGTGTAAAGAGTAAACACACATTACTAAGTCAGTCGCCGCGCCAAGAACACGAGGAAACAAATGGGATCGGAAGTAATCAAAACCATGAATCAAATAATGCCAACTTCTGCTATTGAGAATGATGTGATGAAATTTACTGCCTGTAGGTATGCAATCATAAATTATTGGGCTATTGGCTTTTGGTAATCGGTTTTGAAGTGTGGCGGTGTTATGAAACTTTGGCGCGCGAACGGAGTCAGCCGCCAGAAATCGGCGCTTAACGCCGCCTGTATGGTCGGTGATAATTGGATCAATTAATCGTCATTTGATCGGCGAACCGGAATCGCCCAGAATTGGCAGAACGTTACATGGTAATGGCACCATTAGAATTTTTGATGCACTTTACTTCTTCTAATGAAATGAGCTTCAACTGAACATTGCGGCACGATTAAAGCGTAATTATTCGCCGTTAATTCGCGAATGTTTCAAGGCATGATAGGAGTGTGACCCACTGTGACGCGCGTGCGATCGGACATGATGAGGCCTAACTAAAAGAGAACCTTTTTTTGTTGAAAGAAAATAAAGCATAATCTAACGCTTATAAAATGCCAGATGAAAAGTGGACTGGAGTGCTCTTGAATTTCCACCCTCGTATACTCTGATGAAGCCGCGATATCGCCATCCTAAATCGCACTTCTCTTCGGCGCAATTTTGTCACACTCTAAATAACATTTTCTGCCAGACAGCGTAAGCAGAAAAAAAACGTTTCGTATCCTTTTGCAAAGCCATATTTCGTCTCGCGTACAGCCTTATGTCCGAGCGGGCCAAAGTTTTATCAAATGTAACGCCAAAGTTGGCGATACGCAGTGCGACGTGTATGGGTGGTGGCCGTGCTCGTGCTATTTGTGTCACTGCATGAGAGCAACGGAAAAATAGCACACGGTTCCCACGGCGACCATTACATCTATAAGTTATAACTTGCTTTCCAGACAAAAGAATCTCTCAATCACAATAAAAAAACGGAAACTCCTTCAGGACAAAGTTAAATAAACATCGTTGGTATAGCTATAGTGTATGGGAAACGAAGGCTTTTCTCTGCTTCACTTCTTGCAATGCACGGCGAAGGGTTTTGTAAAAAGGCATCGTTTTATATAAAAGAACGCTCTTTTTCTTAGTTAGAAAATTAAAATAATGTATTATGCAGCTGGGCGCACAAGACAAGTTACCCACAGTTTGTGGATAATAAGTTGGACACTGAAGCCATTTATGAAACAATTTGTGGTGTTTCGAGATTAAATAAAAGTTTGAACTGCAATAAACTGGTTCGTGGCGGAGCATAAAAAAAGAACGAAAATAGTTGCTTCAAAGAGTATCACCTTTTCTTTACAAAAATTGTCGAGAAGAAAATCAATCAATATGTGAAAAGTTTATAAAGAGCCCTTAAACGCACAGTGCCAATAACATCGAGTGGAGGTGCCGTGTCTCTGATGCGAAGGGATGCTTCCTTCACATTTTTCGACGATTCGAGCTACTCATCCACGAAACTTTTGTCAGAATCTGATTTGAACAAATATTTACTCTCCAAGAGTTTTGCATCTATGCGATTCGTGCGAATGTCGAGTCGCCTGCGTTCTCAAGGAGATGAGAATTTCACGAAGCGTACAGCGAGACATGGCAGCGGTAGCATTCTGCGCGTGTAATGCAGCTGACGATGACAAACAACGCCGCGATGCCAGCCTGTCCTCTCGGGACTTACAAGAGGCAAATGCCGTAATGAACCACACGTGAACAATCCAGCGACACTTCATATTCCACCTACTGCTACGCACAAGCATCAGCCAGGCCCAGAGATGTCGCACTACTCACATTTACCTTGATCAAATAACAAAACACCCCTCTCCCCACCCACCCACCCTACGCAACAAACTCGATGTTACTAGCTATCTCCCACGAGTGCTGTTCCAAATTCAAGATCTATTCTCAAGAATAAAGCGTAGTGCCATGAATAGGCATCCTACATACTTGTGACGTCCCCAGGAAATTAGCGATGCTATCAGAAGTAACATTCATTCATAGTGTATGGGGTTTGAAGAAACTATTTCTCAAATCTGCAATGCTTTCGATGTTGTACGGAAAGTCTCGTGCTAACACGAAATTTTCATGGAAATGAGCCACAAGGCGAATGCATTTCCCTAAGGAGTTGCTAATCATCGCGTTCTTTTGTGTACAATTTTGACAAGTCTGAAAGGTTTAATTAGGCACAGTGTATTCACGGTTGACGCTATTGAATGCGAAGTTTGTCTTACTCCTACACCCAAACGTTGCAAACCAATCTGAAACGGCTTTATCACTATGCCGCAAGCGTAGACAATAGACAACTTGAGGACGCTCTACACCATGGTCTAGTGGCACTCACCTTGTGATACCTGATACTACTCCCGCACTTGATATTGTAAAACCGACGTCCGAAATCACTTTTAAAAAGACGTCGTGATTTACTAAACACTGACCCGGCCGTCTCGGGATGTATCTTATGTTTATTGCATGACCCCGACAGGCGATGCCGTGAAAAACGCGCTAGTAGCTGCGCGACGCCCGCCTTCAGGTCCAACATCTTCGTCGTCGCCGTCGTCGTCGTCGTCGCGACGCCGTCGGCCGTTGATCGAGTCACGTGCGTCGCGGCGTGTCTCGGGACGGTGTCCGCCTCGCGCAACGCAAGCTTTATTAATGACACGATCAACTATGCTGTGCTGTTGTTCACATTGTCTCGGGGAATTCCTTCATTGCGAATTTAACCAGTTTGCCACGTGTCGGCGACGTGAACTTGGCGATATTTTTACGTTTCTAGGCTGAGCGATGGGTGGTCGCCGCTTCGCGTGGAGACATCACGGACGTTTGCGAGTATAAATAATTCTCTCGATATAAATGGTAAATATACAGCCATTGATAGCAAGCTTTTATCTTAGGGAGAAGTAAAGTTGAAGCACTTGTGTTTGGTGACTTCTAGTTTTCGGCTGATGACACTTATCCGGAAGCAGATTGGAGACGGTAATTGCGGTTCTTAAACAATGCCACAACTTCTGCGGGTGTTCGAAAACAACCCACGACTTTCGTCCAGTCCCGTATACCGTAAACACGTGTGGTAAAGATTTCGTCATGAAACTGCAAGTAACAGTGAGCAGAGAAATAGATGAGCGTCTTGATTTATTAATCGCTAGCACAAGATCACCGGGGAGGTTGATTCTATCGGCAACGCCACGGCAAGTCAGTGGCTAATTCGCTTGACAAGCACTCGCGGGACTTGAGGACGCGACGTCGACGTCGTAACCGGCCGACCGGCTCAATGAAGATGAGTTGATCCTGCATCGGAAGGGATCGTCGTGACACTGCCACTCACTGGCACCATGTCCAAGCAGCACAGACTCGTGCTCGATACTATATATAAAAGCAGCAGCCAGCCACCGCTACCACCGCCTGAAATCCCCCAGTGTACAACTTGCCACGAGATTCCACCCCCCCACCCCCCACTGCCGCCCCCTTTCCTTTCGACGTCGGGGGTGGAAGGATGAGTAGCCATGCACCGCGCACCCTCGGACCAGCCCCCCGATCCCCTTCCCACCAAAATACGATCGGCAAACCCACATACTTTGTAAACCCATTCCTATTGCACTATAACACTATAACATTCCTACACCCAACATATTACTAACCTTTATCGGTATTCCATATGGTCGCTGGGAAATATCTTAAAAGCCAATTCGGGTGTTTTCTTTCGCTGGTATAGCCATTGGTATCTAAAACGATTACATCTGTCTATCGTAAGCTTTCATGGACCATTTATCCATGGTTAACTTGAGATACAGAAACTGAAATTCTATTACGCATCGTCTTGTGGACCTAAAGTTTAACTATTCATGCATGAGCCAGGTCATTTCCATTCCATTTGAAGTATTCATCGTATCATATCAGTACATATGAGATTGGATTTTAAAATAATTATGAGGGAAGCGCGCACTGCACTCTACTCGTGATATCGCAAATTTTATGCAGATTTGAACAAAAGGTGAGTATAGGGATTCCAGCACAGCACTCTTCAATGACGCAGCAGATCATTGTGTACTTCTTTATAAACGTGTGTAGAGCAGGTATTTTTAGTTATTTTTTAATAGAATTCTCATAGGGAGTGCATTGAATAAATAAATATCATTGATTGATCTTCAGCCCCTGCATCTCTGAATTCAATCCAACATTAAAAAGTATGTTAGTGTTAGATATCGAAACAATAACAGCTGTCCCAATTGTATGAATACGAAGCTTTGTATAGACGTCACAAATGTAATTTCGATGAAGCACAAAAAAAAACTACAGTGCCAAACATATTTCAGTACATCATCACATACATATCTAGCACACAAAACTTCTAAACTGAAGCAGAACAAGATTGAGCCTGAGTTAATTGACCGAAGCACAAAAGAATGTAGCTTCAACGACGGAAAACTTTCCCCGTCTCGCGGGTTCAACCCATGGGTGACATTTCAATGCTGTTGGTTACTTGTTAATTGTTTGAGGGCACCCTACAGCAAGATTTTTAATGCCTCCAACCGAAGCATGTAAGGGAAATAAGGAAACCTATAGTAAAAAAGATTGTTTTTTGTGAACTCTCTGAATGTTTTGAAGCGCGCTATTTCAATATTGCTTTTATATACCCATGGAACGTATAAATTATCTCTATACAAATACAGAACCCTTAGCATGTGATCGAGGAAAATAAGAGCCCTCGACGAATGCAATTAGTGGCAAATATAATAACAGGGTTTGGCGCTTTTCGAGAGTCGCTATTGAAAAGATAACGGCTGAATACAGGTACAGTATTTTATGCGAAAATGTTTTCTCTGCGATGCCTCGCTATCGCACCTCTCTTCTAATATTAAATGAAATGTAAGCCGTGCACGAAATTGTGCACAATGTTATCAAAAGAGAACATTTTATGTATAATTAAAAGTTTCCGTAAAGGGAAAACATGAAACGCTACCCCTACAGACGTTTCTTCAGGGAGGTTTCGCCGTGAACATTAGAATTTATAGAAGTAAATAATAATGATCAGTATTAAATTTAGGGTGATTCAAAATATAAGTTGGAAAAATGCGCCATATATTACGTTTCTTTATTATTAATAAAAGGTTCTCAATAAGTCTAAGAAGCGAGGATACAATGAAGGGTTCCAAATATTGATCGGGCATTGACCGCCAGAGGGCAAGCTTCAAGTCTATAACCGATAATGGAACCGCACGGTTTGGCATGATTAAGACACCTATTCTCGTGAGATCAACGAAGTTAAACAAAATTGCGCTGGATCAGTGGTTGGATGGGTGACCATTCATCCTTCGACCTCATCTTCATTCCCCTTGATATCAACCGCTCGGCAGGACGGATTACAGGAGGAATCCTGCTATTAAAATTTTAAGACTCATGTTTTCTGGCTAATTTCAACACTAGTTTTCAAAAAAACTGTTAGTAAATGGGTTAAACTGCCGAAAACTTCTAGCGAACAAACTGCCAACGTTTCGCTTACTATATTGAAATCTTCCTCGGGGCGATTGTCCGGCAGTTCGCCACGAGGAAGCTTTCAATATAGTTAGCGAAACGTTGGCAGTTTGTTTGCTAGAAGTTTTCAGCAGTTTAATCCAGTTAATTAACAGTTTTTTTTGAAATGGTGGAGCTTTGTTGGACAGTCTAAATTAATTTTCGTTCATCAAGAAGTGGGGGCTTGTTTTATCGCTAATATAAAATGTGGACTCTAGGAAACTAAAATCATAAAATCTGCAAAAATGTTCTAAGCTTCACACTGAAGATTGCCTTTGGGGAAGAAACATAGATTTCAAATTATTATCAAGAAGACATTAATTAAAGATGGACAAAAGGTCGGGACTTCGGATCAGGCTAAATTAACTGTAAGGAGATGAATTTGCTGCCATGTTTGGAACGTCATTAAAACGTATCCAGGGGCGATGAAATCCGTTATAAACTTGGAAACGGATTTGGATGATATTTTCTAATGAGTAAGAAAAAGCTCCATGGTACGTCATTTCGAGATGCAAAATTCAACGCACATAACAAGTTAAACAGGAACAAAGTAAGCTTCAATGTAGATTTTAAGTCTGGATGAGGGGCAAGAGGGAAAACCCACCCGATTTGAAGTTTATTTTCATTACTGCAGCTAAACTATAAATAGCAGAGACACCTTACTTGGTTACCTCCAAGAGAATTTAACTGGCTTTAAAAAAAATGTGTTTCAAATTCGTATTTTTACAAGTTTTTGAAAAACCTTGTTTGAGTTGAAAAAATGATACTATCCGACTTGAAATCAGGTAGTTTGAAAAAGTTAAGAAAAACACTTTCAATACATTTTTTTTTTTTTTTTTTAACTGTTAATAACTGGGTTAAAATGCTGAAATTAGTCAGGAGATATGAGTCTCAAAAATTTAATAATGAAGAAATCAAGGTTACTGTGTTTGCACTTAAA
>QKMV01001693.1:0-11575 GCA_003287335.1 Lednia tumana
CCCAGTTATTAACAGTTTTTTTAAAAACTATAGTGCTGAAATTAGTCAGGAGATATGAGTCTCAAAAAATTAATAATGAAATATGAACTTTCAGTCGTTTCAAACGCTCTGCTTCGATATCTTAGAGTTTTAAACAATTTCCACAATTGTTCAGTTGCGGAAGATGAACGAGGGTCCGGCCGCAACGCCAGATCGCGTTTCAACACAATACCATACCTTCATGAATGCTTGCCAGCAGGATGGCGTCTATTGGGATTAGAATAATTGCATAAACGGTGGTCTATTAAATGATTTTAATTGTGAGAAAATGCAATTCTCTTGATACTGTTTAGCATTGGCCAAAGCCCAGCTTTTGTTACTGTCTGGCTAGGTTGCATTGTTTCCAATGAAATAATTAAGTGGATGGCATTCCCTGTAACATAGATCGATATGTGCTCTCGGAGAGACGAAACGTTTTGCACATTGGAGAGTATTGCCGTTTTGTCCTTACTACACTCGGATCTAGTTCTCCATTCATCGCACAGCTGATCTGATCTTATTTACCGAAAGTGTGATAGTTTTATTAGCAATTATGAGTATGTAATAATAATGATGATTTAATGTTGAAACGTGGGTAGTTTAAGCCTCTATTGTTTGTAGGCAATTACTTATTGTTATGCCCCAAAAGCTAGACGAATTTTCACCCCTAATTATTCTACACACGCAATGTAATCGTACAAATAATAATTCAAGTACCATTTCGCACATTTGTTATGGGATTTTCTTATTTGCGGGCATCCAGTACGCCGTTTTAATATCCTTAGTTATTCGCTTGCATATTATAGCAAGTGAACGCTACTATAGTATTTAATAGCCGATGGAGATCTCGTACGGTGGCCAGAGATCTATCTAGATGCGCCCCATCCCGCCTTCATATGCTACCAGAGCAATACCTACTGCTGTAAGTGGATTAAAATTCATTAATTCATGGGGCCATACAAATTAACCCTCTCTCGTTTTCTGTCTACAAACTCGCTCACTTTTCTGCCACAAAGCAACCAAACTCTTGTCTATATATACTGCAAGCAATGTAGGTATAGGTAGAGTATACAGCCTTGTGAAACAGTAAGCTTGTGTGATGGCAAAACGTATTCGCACTGCACGATTTCTCTTGTATAAAGCTCGAAATTCTATTTGAGCCATGAAATTTTAAAACATATACACCACTATACCGTAGCTCTCTTGGTTGTGTGTGAACAAAGTTAAATAATAATGTAATATCGCTTGGTATCTTCTTCTCGTATTGAGTTTGCCATCATCCTATATATGAGTCCAAACAGTATTAAAGTCGAAGAGATTGCAGATGAATTGGTCGTGATTTATTAATGAAGATAAGTCGGAGATATGGGCTTGTATAAACTAATCAGATCAAATACTTGTTTAATTCGTTGTGAGTACCTTTATCAATTTAATTTCAAGATTATACACTGAAACAAGTCTTAACAAAAGTTGATTCAATTTTCGTTAATTTGTTCGGCATCTGCAGAATCCGAGCGCGATCGAGTGGTTGTCTTTCAGATTGGACTCATCACGCTCTTGGAAAAGTGAAAACCTATCTAGGAAAACTGCGGGAAACTTTATCTTTCAATTACGTTTGCAGGTCAAGTTGTGGCCCTCTCGAGAAAACTTTTGATGAACATGTTTTTTTAGTCGCAGGCTCGGGAAATGAACCGGGCCTAATTAATTGACAAGTCGTGGCTGTTATTTTCGAGCGTGTCATTTGCACGTGCTCGACAGGCGTGGACATTTTAGCCGTAAGATTTAAATTACTAATCGATTGTCAAAAAATTTCCAAGAAAATTACCTCCTGGTCTATTCCAGCTTTAACCGCACTTTCTCTCGCTATAGCGATTCCATTTGATATTTCCCACTCGACGATGATTTTCTCTAAACCCGAATTTTCCACCAGCGTTGCGTTTCATCATGATTTTATCACAATCAAATTGCAGATTTTTTTGTTCTAGGAACTTTTCAATGAGAAAAGACACATGTAAAAAAATAGGAGTGAAAAATCAGCAACCTTGTACTCAAATGTTTAATCCAGGTCTTGTTAATTCTATCTGCGACACTTCACTTCCCCATAGCAACAGCCAGCCACATGCACTTTGGACTAAAGATAAGATTAATCGCTAAAGGATTAGCACATTCAAATGAACGACTGGCAAAATGAATATCCGGAGAAAATTAACAATAAAGGATCAATACTTTGCTTATGCCGTTAAAAATCCCTCGATGAATTCACCTTGCCTCATCGTATTGCCTCTGAAATGCTCGTGGTCCATTCTTTGCGCACAAGGAGCCAACAAAAAGGACGAGGAGGACAGGACATTTCAGCTAAATGATTTTGTGAATAGAGAACATTTATTTCATAATAATCATAATAATGACTTTGTACAATGTGGGATTGACGCGAGCTAGCGCAATTGATACAGCTATTTGACCCTAGCTAGACTACAATCGACGAGTTGTAACAAGCAACAGTAAGAAGCAATCGATGACACTGGTACAAGAGCGCATCAAACAACAGGTAGTCACAGTAAATGGCCACATAGGCATTCTCGTTTGAACAACAACTATGTCTGTTTATTATCATACCGTATTACATAGTAATTTAAGAAACTATAATTACATGGACAAAATTCATATGCACAACTCTATAAAATCACAAAAGAAGTGATAATAAAAATGCTCTAATGAAATAGCAATTCATTTTTTTTACGGACTCGAAAAAAAATATTCAAAAATCTATAACATTTCTAGTTAGATTTTTTTGTAAAAAAGAAACGAATACTTGAGACGAGTGTTGAAAAATAGTTTGAATGAAATGAACAAGAAGAGGCGCTCTACTTGCGATCACTGCATTTGCTCAAACTATACTGCTGCCGCTTTAGCTGAAATTCACTCCACCTCTAGCATTCAATATAAATTTTATTTACAATCCTACTATGCGTAGTCGAGGGTCTTTTTGTTTAATATATTGCACATAATGGCTCAATTCTACGTTCCTATGATATGATTTGTTTATATAGAGCTAGACGCGCTACGAAAGGGAATTCTTGACCATTTTTATTACTTTTATTCTGAAATTACACGCTTTATTTGGTCAGTGGCATTTACACAAAATAATGAATATTTATATCAGCAACATCTTTGATTGACGAGTGGTTAGAGATTGAAACTCACGGGAAACATTAAATTGTAAATCATTGATGACTTTTGATAACTTGCAATAAATCGCAATGAAATTAAAACTAGTTTCTCAAGCTGGTTGATAATGTGAAATTTATTCTGCTCGGTCTGGTGACAGTAGCTGAGGAAAAAAGTACACATATCTTACACACATGTACAAAGGTGTATTTTCGTAATGAAATTTTACCATGCATTGCAACTCTCGGTTCAACAAACATATTCGCCACAGTTTGAGAAGTTTTAATTCTATTTTTCTGTTATCTCACAACCTTCCACGATAACATTTTGAACAATGAACATCGAGTCACATTTATAACAATCTGGTTGACATCAATTTTCTTACATGTAAGATGTTTATGATTTATTTAATAGAATAATTCCTCCACGGTTGTTTATTGGCACCCTGTTTATCCAGCTTGTGGCTTCCTGCTCGTTGATTATACAGAAAATCACGAAAATCACCTCTTATATTATTATATAGCAGACTACAAAATAACAAATCAGTTTCGCAAACCGTTAGCTTAATTCCATCGTGATTCAATGCTCAAATTACTCTTATTTTAAGCACAAGCAGACGCATTGTGCACGAAAAAATTAAGTTTCACGTAAGTCTTTCATGACGTATTATAAAAAAATTCACGATCCATTGAAGTTGATATCATTGCCTTATTTAATCCAATGCCATCTCGAACAACGATTTACTAATTCTTATTATATACAGTTAAGCTACCAGTATATATTTTTGATTTGATAATGGCATTTAGAATTAATCTCAAAACTCAATAATAAAATCGCTTATTTAAGGGAAGAATATACGAAACGCACCCCGGCTTTGGTTCAGTGTCTAATGCTATCTAATTTCACGTCATATTTGTCAGTCCGGTTTGCAACAGCCGAGAATTCTCTCTTTCTCTCCCGTACAGCTGCACTTTATACGTCACACACGATCTTCTTATAGGCACTTAATCCCCGTTTGCAATGGCGACCATCACAGGTGGCTTGTCTGACGTCACGGATCCTCCCACGGTCGTCTGCTCCTGCAACAATTAGGTTCAGTTTTAAGTATGCTCCATCTCATTTTGTGGTTCAAAAATCTTGAAACTTCTTGATGAAACCTTAAAGACATCTTTGAGCCTAGAATCGGCGCAGGCCCATCCTATTCCAAAATGAGTTTGTGTGGTTGTCTGGTTTAGTTATTGAGCCTTCTATTCCAAAATTTGGATTTGAATGAACGAAAAATTGATTTGATTTGAACGAATGTGTCTGGTTGCCATGAGTTGTCGATGCCATGATGCCCGTTCTTAAGAATGATCCATGTACTTATCGAGACAAAGGAGTAAATCGTATTGTGTCAACATAAAAGGTCTAATAGGTTTACGATCGTCCGACATCTTACACTTCTTCGTCATTTCATCGACCATTCATTGAGAAGGGGGTACAGCTTGACTTTTAGAGAAAATTAGAGAAAAGTAGAGAAGCATCAAAGAAATGCAATTTCAGAAGATTAAGTGTGATTCGTTTCTATCTATAAAACAGCACATGTGCCTGTGTGAAATGCTCCCTCCTATTGAAGGTGTACGTAATATACGTGGTGCCCGCAGGAAACTTGAACTACATATTTTCCGGATGATCACGACTGGCAAATCGCTTGAATTTACTTACAATGCGCAATGCGTGCATGATGCACGCCTGAGCAGTGGACTCGACAGCCAATAGCTCCTCTAGCTCTTTCTCTTGCAGGGACTCGTCCATTTTCTCCTGCTCAGGCGACGCCAAGATGTCGTCACACGACAACTCAACAACGCTATCGTCGTCGTCTGTGTTTGGAGCCTCGTCATTGCCATTCTTCTTTTCCTCATCCTGAAAACAGAGAAAGAAGCTTGATATCATGTGACCTTGAAGTGCAATCATGGCACCTACACTGCGGCTCAAAACCATCTTCGAATTTGCAGCATTCTCTTGGCGTTGGAACTTAGGAATCTCAGTTAAATTAGAGATGGTATTCCACAAAAATTGCGCTTGCAATGCTAAAGTTGCGATTCCAGTTTCGATTAGTTAGATTCTTTTGTTAAAAATCGTTTTCATTTTCGGTTCGCTCCTTCGTGTTCCACTCTATCTCTCGAATTTCAATTGTTCCCCAATCTTGACACTATGTTTATTTACAATTTACGAATCACCAGTTAATGAAAGTTTAGATGTCAACATTGAATTGTTTGATTACTCTACGTTGCCGAGATTCGAGTGTAAGGCTTCACACATTCCTTTGTTTTCCGAAGACGGGGTTCGGAATTCAATGACAGATTGTTTTAAGCGCGAGAACAAACAATTACAGTTGATCTATGCTAGCTTCTGGATAAGATTTACTGAGACTTGTTAGCGTTCAGAGCGTGGCATTCTCAAGTCTCTCTGGATCCAATTGTTTTGTTACATATCACGTGAAACTAATACTACCGAAAATGAAAATAAACCAGCCAAGCTTGGATTTGAACAAGATCAGAGTTGTGCAAACATGAGTATAGCTCGGTTAGCTCTTCGAAAAAACCCCTTCTCGTAGCTAACGAGTTACTAGTTCTCTTCGACTCGTATTGAGTTGCTCGAGGGTCACGTTGCGTGGGCGAGAGTGTGAAGCTGGTAACGACCAGGACGAGGAGGACGACGACAAGGATCATGATCCTGAGAGGCTGGCCGTGTCTACAGCTCTTTAAACTTGTTTTCGAGTCTACTTGTTGAGCTTTAGAGGGTGGCTCCTCAAGCAAGAAAGTCGAGGTGGAAATTGGCTAGCGGGCAAATACTTGCGGCATTAATCATTTCGTGGCAATTTTGGTAGGGGCATGAAAAAAGCCAACCGCCTTTTCAAAACGCATTCGGGTCTTCTGATATTGATTTAAACTGAATGAGTCGACATCACATGAGAATGTCATAATTTTCTTTACTTTGAATGACAAGCATTGTACATCCTCGATTACATGTGCCTCATCTTTTTATCAGAAAGGGTCAAGTTTAAGGAAGGCGTTAGAGTATAAATAACCGGATAAAGAGCCACACCCTTCATTGTGATAGTAAGGAAAGTCGTCCATCATCCGTGGTTGCAGATTACCGCCGATATCGCTGGTTAGTTGCTATGCAAGCGGGGAGACTTGAAACACTATCTATAGTCTTTGGGGCGTGGCGAGATCAGCTATCACACATGGTCACATGCTTACATGACGGATAATGTGAGAATATTTAATGGATTTTCTTGCGCAATGTAAAGGGAAATTTTTGCTTGGGGGACGAGGGTTAAGTTATACAACCTAATGCATAGTCGCAATGAATGATACGGAAATTAATGAGATGACCGCCGCGTTACGCAAGCTCTTTTATAAGTTGGTGCTATGAAGACGCCATGACGATTGCCATTGGCTTATTTGGTCCTAATTATCTTTTCTAACTAGGAAACGCTGTGCACTTTTGTCTCGCGTTTCACGAGTTTGGCGACTTTTTCGGCATGAAAATCGTTTGACAGATACAATTTGTTTAAAGCCACAAAAACCTGGGTTGTATCAAATTCACCAATAATAAAGAAGGCTTTGTTCTGTGGTTTGTATGTAAACAATTTCTATCATTAAAAATTCCCATGCTATCCCCATGTGATTCTTATGGGATTTTTGTGATTTTATAACATTTTTGTTGAAAAATCACTGAAATTTCTGAAATCACTGGGCTCAATAACTTCCCCCATCTAAGTTAGTCTAAGTTCAGCCTGGTGGGATATTCCAACTGGCCGGTGGAGCACCAACAAAAAAAAAGTGCCATAAGAGTTGAATATTTATTTCCAAAAACGTTATTTATATAACCGGCCCACGATTCATACTTCAAAGCTCTTTAGTCTTTTTATTGATTCTATAGGTTTGGTAAGCTACACACGCTAACAATTGTTTTCGAATAGAAATACACTTTAGATTGACAAGGATATCAAATTTAAAGCCAAATACACGGCTAGTACCTATTAATTTGAAGAATATTAAAATCACTTCAAAAATACCTGTTTCCTCGAGAACTCGAACCCAAGTCAGCAGGTATTTTTGAAGTGATTTTAATATTCTTCACGCTGTACAATTCTTGAAATTATGAAAATATGATCGAATACGCGCGGCATGCGTCTTAAAAAGTATTTTAGAACTCCTCGAACATTCCTAACAGAAATTCCCAGCAATGGACAGTTAAATTTCCACAAGACAGCGAATGAGATTTCCGTGCAAGCGCGGCCCAGTGAAATATCTGGGGTTTTAACGCCATGAAAAACAATGCCGAAACCACTTTAAATGTTTGACACTTTCGCATTCCGAGTTTTTTTCCCAGCAATTCATGACCGCGCTTGCCCCCCAGGCAACCCTAAAAATTAAAATAACACCGACAAAAAATGTAACGTCGGCCAACCAGTATTTTAAAATAAACAAATTTCTTTAATTTGGTTTTGAGTGCTATCTCCGAGCGAGCATCTCTTGTTTCCAGTATGGCGTTTTGCGTCCCAAGACAAAATTAGTTTTAAAAATACCGCATCGCATGACTTTTGCTGCACATTTGCATAATTATATAACAAGATAATGGAATCTTCACGGCTTTTGTTGTTCAAGCTTTCAAGGAGCCAAAGTGGAGAGAGAGGTTTTCTTTACGTCTAAAAGAAAAGCTAAAAACTCGCGCTTGGAAAAAAAGGGCGTGTGGGGTACCTGTACATATACTGAACGATGTAATTCCATTTAATTGCAATTAAGTTTTAACAAACTTAATTAACCAAATGAGCTAAGAAACTTAACACAAACGTTCCACAACAAGTTTTTTTACGAAGTACCGAACACGGAAAGCATTGTTTTCCCCTACCTCCTTATTCTGGTGGCCGACGCCGTCCTCCTTCGACGCCCCCAGCTCGTAGATATTTATCATGTGTGCTGCCTGGACGTGGACCATCAAGTCCCAGGCGCTCGTGAACGCGTCTTTGCACGTAACGCACAGAAGCGTCGCGACGGTGGAGTCGTCGCATGGCGATTCTGTGTGGAAAAAGATATGAGTCGGCTTAGACATTATTTGTTTTGTAATCGTTTATTTACCAAATGATACAATAACTTAATATCTATTGGTGCTTCTGACATAGTTTCCACCAAGTCGAATCGTTTGTTCGTGGTTTGAAAACATACCTAATAGATTGCATTGTTTCTTAGAGAACTAAGCAATAAATAACAATATTGCAAACAAAACGAACCATTTTACGGGCGAGGGTTGTATTTGCTGTGTGGACTGGTTTGTATGTAGGTGTGAGTGCTGTATAATAGTGAAAAGTTCTCTCACTATGTCGGTCAACAGCCTAGTAAGCGATATCCTTCTTTCTTAGATCAAGCCACCCACTGTTCACATTTTCCCGGTTACGGTCGAGTTTAATCCAAGTTTAGTGGGCGTTTTTCCTTTCGACTGGAATTGTTGAAATGGCAAACAAAAATATCAAACTCTAGTTAAACTTAGACTCATTGTACATTGGTGAAAAAAGAAATATAAAACATTATAAAACTGCACTATACTAAAGGCATTTCAAAACTAATCTAGTGTGAATTTCAGCCAGGTATTTATTAACAAACAGGCCGTCATCTTGGAAATAACCGTCGTATGCTTTTTGACGGTAAATACCTATATTACAGAAAACATTTTGAGTGTTTCCAGAAATCTCTTCCAAGTTAAATATTACGTAGTTTGGCAAAGTAAGTTGAAAGTGAGAAAGGAGTTTACTCAAGTTGAGATCGTAAGAAAAGTACCAAGGAAAAGTCGCGGAGAAATGTGGAAAGCAACACCACCGGGCCGGCGCCGTTGACTCAAATAATAAATACAAAGCTTCTATCCTTATTACACTGCTAAGCAATTTAGATCTGTATTTTGTTGCATGTTATGAAATACGTGGCTAGAATACGCACCAATGTGTGTTCCTATTATAAATTGTATTATTATATTTCGAGAGGATATTGCATTATGTGCAAGAGAGGAAGTTAGTCACGTCTTGCTCCCGCGACTTCCAGAACTCAGGCCTCTGGAATTGCTCCAACATCTGGATATGTGAATTAGGCACGAACGACGTTAACAATACGCAACTGCAATTCTATGGTATCCTGGTAGTTTACCTGGCTGCAACGCTCTGCATTTAAACGTGCCAGATGAGTCATTTGTTAGGTCTTAACGCGTTTAACAGTTTGTGGGATATGCAAATGATTACGAATTGGTATTTGCATTGTGAAGGTAAAAGAAGGCTAGAAAACTTTAAAGAAAATGTAAAAAAATTCAAAAAGGGTAATTTTAGATTAAAAAACGTTTGAGAAAAATGTTTAATTGAAACTAGAAATGAGGAAAAGGAATAGAAATAGGCATATGAATAGAAATAGACGGGGACATAGAAAAAAGTATAACTTTAAATTAGTATATTTAGAAAAAAATGCATGCACTTTTCATGAAAAGCATTGTTAGCTTGTTCAATATTTTAAAAACAGACAAAATCGTGAGTGCGTTTACCGATCGAATATCAATTTGTTTGGACATTGAATAGTACACGCGTCAAAAAGTATTATTGCAAATACTACAATTTTACCAATTAGTTTTGTTTAGTTTAGTTGCTCTGTTTTTTTTCTAATCAAATTAATTCTCTTGTAGTGTTCTTAAAAGGTTGCGCGAGACCCAAAAAGGGAAAAAACAGCGTTACTCTGTATTATTACACAACCACATTGTTTTCTTTTCTTCTTTCTTACTTTTTTCTTAACCAAATTCCCACACTTGTTTTAGTGGACTCACTCCCTCACTGCCTATTCCCTCACTATCTAGAGATAGTAGATGGGTTAAGGTAGGTTGGGTGAAGGGGGGGGATAAGTTAAGCTAGGCTACGGGTTGGTATAGATGGGTTATAGGCAGTGGCTAGGCGTCAGGGAAGACAAGGCAGACATTGTCTCAAAAAAAAAGAAGAAAATAGCTGTGTGTTCCAAAAAACTGTTAATTAACTGGGTAATACTGCTAAGAACTTCTAACAAACAAACTGCCAACGTTTCGCGAACTGTACTGTAGGTTTCCTCAGGGCGAATAGATAAGGGGTACTTATTGATAACATTCGCCCTGAGGAAGCCTACAGTATAGTTAGCGAAACGTTAGGAGTTTGTGTTCGAAGTTCCTAGCAGTGATACCCAGTTAGTTAACAGTTTTTTTGAAAACTAGTGCTATAGTGCTAAGATTAAGAAGAATACAGGAGCCAAAGAATTGAATACCTTTGTGTTATTAAAACTGTAGCTGACAAGGAATAAACTTTTAAAGCCAAACACACGGCTAGTGATAATTTTTAAGAATATTAAAATCACTTCAAAAATACTTGCTTACTCGAGAACTTGAACCACTTAGATCACTTGTCAAAGCCACTTATATCAAATTCTCAATTGAGGTCTACCACTCATATAAATTAAAATCACTCCCGAAATGCCGTACCTTGCTTAGCTCAGTGGTATAGAGCATTTGCCTGGTAAGCTAAAGATCCGGGGTTCAAGGTTTCGAGTAGAAGGTATTTTTGAAGTGATTTTAATATGTTTTAAAACTGTAGCTGTTTGTTAATTTACAGTGCTTTTTCGCGATTGAATACGGAAACTAGCACAGTTCGCGCTTTTTCCCATCTGCTAGCTGGTTACCATGAGTGTTGAATTGACGTTTGCGCGTGTGATGTATTAAAGATCCGATCAATTTCCTTAATCAGCGATATGGAAGTGGAAATAGTGCTAGTGTTGATGAGTAATTATTATTGATAACTTGAAAGTTAAGAAAGCTAGATTGATTTCATGATTCACATAGAAAAAGGAAATAGGGTTTCAGCACATCCATGAGAATATTTTATGCCTCCCCAGTTGACAGACTCACGCTTCGCCACTGGTTTTAGGTAAATACAGTTAGGCTAGGCTAGGGGTAGGTATAGATGAGCTATAGGTAGGTATAGTTAGGTTAGGCTAGGGGTAGATATTGATGAGCTATATGTAGGTAAAGTTAAGTTAGGCTAGGGGTATATATAGATGAGCTATAGATAGGTATAGTTAGGTTAGGCGAGGGGTAGATATAGATGAGCTATATATAGGTATAGTTAGGTTAGGCTAGGGGTAGATATAGATGAGATATAGGTAGGTATAGTTAGGTTAGGCTAGGAGTAGATATATATGAGCTATAGATAGGTATAGTTAAGTTAGGCTAGGGGTAGATATAGATGAGCTATATATAGGTATAGTTAGGTTAGGCTAGGGGTAGATATAGATGAGCTATAGATAGGTATAGTTAGGTTAGGCTAGGGGTAGATATAGATGAGCTATAG
>QKMV01001694.1:0-15184 GCA_003287335.1 Lednia tumana
CAGCTAGCAAGTATTTTGGCCATGTCCGTGGCTTGCCTATGCAAAAAAAAAAATGTAAATTTACCACAGGAGTGGAACACATTAGATACACATGCATTAAAATATCCCCCCCCCCCCCCCCCCCAGGTTGATATGTTGGCACCCCTAATGTGAGACTCTGCGCACGCCTATGACTGACGGATGCATCCCTTGGTTGCAGGGTCCTCCTGGCGCCGGGGGCCGAGAAGGCACGAAGGGCGATCCCGGAGACCGTGGTCCAAGAGGGCCCAAAGGCAATCCCGGCTCATTCGACTTCATGCTACTGCTCCTGGCTGACATTCGCTTCGACATAAAAACCCTGCAGGAGAAAGTGTTCGACAACCAAGAGTAAGAATTGCCACTAGATTTCGCTATAACTTTTTGGTGGATGGACGAAATTCATTCGAAGATGTTGATCAGCTTCCAAAAGTGCAAGATATCCCTATAATTTCCCTCTTTCCCCCATGGAATGAGTCCCATTTTTTAAAACATTTTTGTCTCCTAATTTTTTTACAAGCAACCACATACAGGTTCCAGCACATCCACAATTTTGCAAACTAGGGGGCTAAAAAGGCTAAAAAAAATTGACCCTACTTCAATGACATCATTTTCCGAGCTTGGCCTGTGCCTGGTTGGGTTGAGATATCGAACACAATTTTGAATATTATGTTCGGTTATCCAGGCCACCGCCGTTTGATCTGCACGGGACGCTGAAAGACCACCGGAAAAAGGAACGAAAGAGGCTGGAAAAGCAAAACCGCTTGCTAGAGGCTCACACTGGGCCAGCAATTGAGAGAAGCAAGTTGCAAAAGTTCTTCCAAGATCCAGAAGAATTCAAAGATTTGAGCTTGTCCATTCTAGAAGAGTACGATGATTTCGAAACGTCAGGAGAGGTGGACTCTTCTTAACGTAAGAATGTAGCACCTGGAAATCAAGGCGCTGTGGTGGACATAAAACGTTTGAGTTGCTTGCTACTACGTTGTTAGCATGAAAGGTTTAATTTCTTCCTTAATCGTCACATCTATTTTAGCAAAAGTAACACAAAGTAATAGAGTAAACATAGAGTTTTATTACAAACTTTGTAATGATGTTAGTAGATAGTTTATATTATGAGGCCACAAAATTATCAATATAAATGTAAAATCAATGTCAGCATATTTACATACATGTCAACTATCGAGATACAAGTACGCTGCATCTTAAGAAAAATATCAATAGATAACATATTGCATAATTTATACTTATGAGCGCAACACCATTTGGTAGTAGGTTGGTACCAAGAAGGTACCCACATTACCTACTGCCCACTCACGGCAGCGCATGGACGCTCTGCATGACGCATGGCATCGAGGGTTAAAGAAAGCTTTCCAAAACTGTATGTTACAGCAAAACGAATTATATATAATTGGATGTCCAAACATGGGAAACAAAAATATTTGGCTGTTCTAAAATTATTTTCATTTCTTAACATATTATTGTAACATTTTAAATTTTAATTAGGTAGGAGTGTCTGCATATTTATCATCACAAAATGTAGGTAGGTATACCATTTATGCTGCCTTTTCTTTTCCTTGAAAGTGAGGAGAGAGGGGTCATGTGCAATTTTCTGGAGATGTAGAACAACCAAGCGACGACAGAAATGTCGATTTTGATCTCGCCTTCCGGAAATTTGCACATTATTCTCATTTCCTTCCAACCCTTTTGGCACACAACATACACACCATCATTTTTACGAAATTAATATTTAAGATGGGATCATTCTTTTTTTAATATAGATAGGTAGTAGTAATGTACCTCCCAGTTATCCAATAATAACTAGCTTGAGTTGAAATTAAACGCTAAAAATAGAATCAACAGTTTACAGTACGTTCATAACAAAAGAAGAAACAGAATCAATTCAGTGGGCATCTTGCTTTTGTCAGCTAATTTCTACTAAGCTGGGCTTCCACGAGATTCGCAATGCAAAATTCGCAGCGATATTTCCACAATCTAGGATGTTTAGCCGACCAGACACGAGTATTATTTACATTGATGTAATTTGGCATTTCTGATTTGTTGGAAAAAACTGATGACGAAAAATCGCTGCGAATTTCGCAGCGTATTTCTCATGGAAGCACGGCTTTACCCTTGTAGTCGGTTTTCATCACAATCTTAACATACATAGCGGTAACATTTTGGAACGACTGACCACGCTATTAAGATGCTCTTCGCCAGTAAAAATTGCTCAAGAAACGACAAAATATCGAATACATTTTTGCTTTCAGCCCAATAAAGATTACTTGCGCTTGGTCAGAAAGGTATCAGTGCAGAGACATGCGTTCCGAGGCCAAACTGCGGCGAGAAAACATAAAAACAGCGTGGCCAACTGTTCCGAAATGTTACCTAGATAGCAGCTAGTTAGGTATCTCAACCAGGGGGCAGGCCAGCCCTGTCGCCACAGCGGCTGGGCGGCGTGAGAGCTCGTCGAGCCCGCCATCGCGCCCCTTCTCGTTCCGAGCCGGTCAGTCTTTTCTCGCCGAGGCCGCTTCACACGACGACGTACTCTCGGGCCTGCTCCAGGGTTTCCACGTCCACTGTCTGCATCAGCTGCTCGTACTGCACTGCGCCCATCTGGTTCTGCAGCTCGCGGATCTGCAGAAACCAGCACTCGCCGTTAGCCGATTAGCCGATTAGCTCATACCAAGGGCCAGTGCTAATAGTCGAATATTGCCATTTTTAGACTCATGTCTGTCTCTTATCACACTAGTTAAGTTTTCAAAAACACTAATCTACAAACTGGGGTTGGGATTTTGAATGTTCCCTGACTTAGTGGACGTTACTTCGGTGAAGGTTTTAGTGGACGTCTTTTTCTGCGCATTCAAACCTGGGCTCGCGCCAAAAACAAACGTCCATACAGTAAAATTAAAATGAGTTTACCACACCAGACTTTTAAGGTACCACCTTGACGCACAAAAATACCTCAAATAGTTCAAATTAAACCATGCCCCAGAAGCATAAAAACCAAATTTAAAAAAAAAGGAATCGTTGTAATAACAAAAGGTATCGGCCACGATTACAATTATATTAAATACTTCAATCGACGGAAATTAATCCAAAAAGTTGAACACATTTTCATTTTTTTTTGTGTTGGCGGCTATTTTTCGATGCGAAAACATAAAAAAACTCCAAAATTAGCTAGAGAACGCGTAGGTCACTAGAACTGCAGTTTTCGGTTTTTGTAGTTAATTATCATCGCATGTAATTAGAAGTTTGATGCATTAGTTTGATGAGTGCATCGAAAATTCGAAAAAAGTCGTTTCGCTGTAGGGTTGGAAATGGCGCCGCAATCAACTAGCTAGATTTTGTGTCATGCGGTTGGCAACATTCCAGAATAAAATTGGCTCTGGTAAGGTTAGGCTAGTAACACTGTAGTTGTAAAGCATCTCTGGGCAAACTTGCCTGCAGCTGGAAGTACTCCTTGAGGACGATCGTGTGCACCGGATCCTGCGAAGTCAGCTGTTTCCGCCGCTGGTCGTGTTCCGTTTCGAAGTCTCCGTCGTCGTCTTGACCGGGGCTCGAGTGATCCGTGACCACCAGCGAGCTGCAATCAAACACTTTCACTGTCAACGCTCCACTTGGCGAAATTCAAAGTCAGCCAGTGCATTCTATGTTGATTGTTGATCATTCCCAAAATTCTTTAAATACATGTCTAGATCTGCTAATCTGAGCACTATGTTGAAGTTTTTAGTGAAGTGAGGTTTTTAGGTAGGGATCTCGATGTGTTACCTTCTTAAATTGTGGTTATTTATTCAGATAATTTTTAAAGACTTGGATATTAATTTCTCTAGATTCATGTCTTCTTCTTAATAGCAGTGATACCCAGTTGATTAACAGTTTTTTGAAGACTTGGATTGATCTTTTTTTCAATTGTCACGTTGTCGATTGTTTTTGTCAGAACGATGTTTTGCCTGAAGAAGTAACGAGCAGGCTTTGTGAAATGTTGCCGAGCTCAAATGGATTTCCTAGCATTCAACCCCAGTTTCGAACCAGATTTTTGAACTCATTTCAATCCTTCCAATTATTTCATGAAACTTACTAAATCAAAATTTTCTGGAAATTTTGGCTTAGCTTCCATAAAAAAGCGCAAAATTTCAAGAAATATTCAATCGAAGCAAATTTCATGAGAAATTTTGAGCATTAGAATGTTCAGTCCAGTTTCTTTTCTTCCCAGCAGCAAGTCTTCTTGGATCAAGCAGCAACACTAATCTACCTTAAATTTTCAAGAAAGGCTTGGTTTGAGTAAGAAATTCGACGACGCTTTCGAGAAGTTCCGTTCGAGGCTCGGTTTTAAGATACAAGTTTTGCACACCCCTAAGAATAATTGGTACCGAGCAAGCGTGCGCTACTCACTCGACTTGCGCACCCATGTCGTCGGTTTTGACAACGTCGTTGAGAGCCTCGGAGACGTTGAGCAGGATCCCGCAGAACCGATCGAGCACGGCAGCCGACTGGGCCGTCAGCAGTGACGCCAGCGCCAGCGCCAGCAGCTTGCGGCGTTCAACCTGCGTCACCAGCGCCATCTTGTCCAGCCACACGTCCAGGATGGTGTTTAGCACGGTCTCCTGGCTCTCCCCCACCCTCGCACCCACCTTGCCACACATCTGCGGAAAATTGATTCTTTGATTACGTGGTGTTCAACGACGTACTGTATTGACAACTGACCCTGTGGCACTGGTCTATTGGCATCTATTACTGATAGTTTGATAATGAGGGCAAAGATGAAACTAACAGGGAAGAGAGGAAACACGATGCCGGCACGTGGCCTACTCCTGTCGAAAAGCACCAAGGGGACCACCGCTTAAGGTCCCATCCGAAGGACAGTGCAACTCATGGGATTCCTCCACTTATCCGTACTGTCTTAAGGTTGATGACAAGGGGAGTGAAGCTGCTGCACTAGCTTTAAACTTCAAATCCTCCAACCTCTCAAACAGAAATGGATCCTAATATGAATGGTCACCCATCCAACCTTTTTTGGCCCATCGCAATGTTGCTTAGCTTTGGTGATCTCACGGGAACCGGTGTATCCAACACGCCAATCCATCCGGTCATCAACGGCACAGGAGGGAACTTTGGAAACCAAGCGTTTCTCGAGCTTAAGTACAGGGAACTTGCAGCAAGACTACTGCCATCTTATGTCATAGCTCAAATCTGAAGGCTTGAAAAAATCAAATGAATGAAATGTGTGAATGAAATGTGTTGAATCTCGTTAAAAAGCTCGTAGCACTTCAATATTTTAGCTCAAGCTCTAGTGAGGTACTCTCCAGAGAGCCCAGCATGACAAGTTACTGCTCGACTATACGGCAGCGCTCATGTGATAAAGGCACAAGCCGAAGCGTCGAGGAGCTTCTGTAGTTGCTGTTTTATAATCCGGCTGCACATATACAACAATTCCAAGGGACACTCACTTCGCTGAACACGTCTCTCGCGCAGAGAAGGATCCTCGCCACGATGGAAAGGTACATGGACATGACCATTGGATATTCTTCCCCCTTGTAGATTGCTCTGCAACACGAAACAAACGTTTACACGTCAAGCCACACATTCATTACATACCAATTTCAAAAAACTGATGACGTAGATAAACACTAAACAGAAACCTAAAAATCAGTTTTTGAATTATGGCTGCTTTATCATGCTACCTCCAGTCTCTATTGAAGAAGGCAATACCGAAATGCAAGAAGGCAATACCAAATAACACTGATGAATTGAGAAGGCATTATACTGTTCAACTTTTCAAACTTAGAAGTGTTCTACGAGTTCTTTCCATCCATCAGTTTGCTTCCCTAATCTATCCTACCAAAACACATTCCAGATATTTGGCTTACTACAAGCAGGATCATGATTCATGGCCTTTTACGTTGGAAGTTGACATTTTGGAAAAAAAGTTTTCATCACAACCTCTTCTTTAGGGCTCTTACTGAGTAAACATAACTAAAAACTCGGAACAATCATCAAAGGCCGACTGAAAAGTGACTGACAGTTAACTTGTCCTTGAGGCAGCTGGCTGAAGGACAATGCTACAGCACGCCAAACGTGAAATACTGACACTGCGGGTTGCTGCCGTCTCTTGCATTCACATAGAATTTTTCACTTTTTTGCCCCAGTGCTCGAAATTCAAATTGCCTGATCCCTGAAATTGGAATCGACCATCAAAGGAATCGAATAGGAATGTATTACTCCGTACCCAACTCCCTGAAGTCGTCCCTACAAACGTGGAAAAAGCACATTTAAAAGAACTGTTCAAATCAAAAGTTTTAACCCAGCCGTGTCGTGACTCACTCAAACACTCGAGGCAGCACTGGCTTGACTAGTTGCGTGGCCAGGGCGGGCGCCGCTCGGATACACATCTCGATGAGCCGCATTGTCATGACGATGCCCTCGGCACGCATGTCGCTGAGCATGTCTTCACAGGCCCCCACGATTGCGGCGCCGTACACCTTGAGGACCTGCTCAGGAGCCAGCAGCACGTTTGCTTGGATGATGTAGAAGCACGTGCGCAGGTTCTCCGACGAGAACTCTGCAACCCAACACAACAAACGTTATTAAATTTTTAAGACTCATGTCTTCTGACGAATTTCAGCACTAGTTTAAAAAAAAACTGTTAATAACTGGGTTAAACTGCTGAAAACTGAAGCTTTCAGCAAGGTTAGCGAAACGTTGGCAGTTTGTTTGTTAGAAGTTTTCAGCAGTTTAACCCAGTTATTAACAGTTTTTTTTAACAACAAACGTTACACCGGGGCAGCGGTCTTTCATTGCCAATACAATTGGTAGCGTTTTACGTTTTTCACAACTTTTGGATACCACACAATAGTTGATGCATTGACGCAGTGCAATTTCCGATCACTGTAAAACCGGGTCTTAAAAGTGATGTTACATACCTAACGAAGGGTGCAGTATTGAACCGGTTTGAAGCATTTGAGCCGCATGTCACCGCTAAGTGTTAAGGGTGGTATTTACCCAGCAGGGGAGGCATGTTGCTGAACAGCTGAAGCAGCTCGTTGGTCATGGTGGTGGAGTTCTCGAGCACGGCCAGCCAGAGCTCCAGCCCGTCCTCCATGAGGTAGACGTGTGACTCTTGGTGGAGGTCGGTGCTCAGCTGCACCACGGGAAGCAGGAACGGAGCTAGCGTCTCGCTCACCGTGCCCAGTGCCTGACGCCCAACAAGCGGTTACGGTTCACGCGCGATGAACATAAGCAGAACAACAACGCCGGCTTGCACGGAGCTGTTTGCTTGTCTAGTGTGGCTGCACCGAATGCAGGATGTACAGCTACACTTTACACCCACTTGCCATGTGGTGTAAAGGTGTAGTTATAAAATGTAACATTATAAAATTCTTTAGACTAGTTCCTCGTGTCCTAATGTTCCTGATTGTCTAGTTTCTAATCTTAGCATTAGTTTTCACGAAAACAGTTTTACAAATGATTTATCCTAATTTACAATAGGTACCTAATAATACCAAAGTACCCCAAATGACAACATTTTTAACTAGTTTGTAAAACAGTTTTTTTGAAATTATTAACATTCCTTGATTAGATAAAAAATATTCAACTAGTATGTGTTACTGATGCACAAAAGATGACCGTATCAATAGTGCACACTGTGGTTTCCACTGTAACATAATAATTAACACCTTAGCAAGATGAGCCCGGCTCATCTCTGGTTCTACTTTCAGTTTTTCATATAAAATAAATGTCCCCGTGTCTGAGATCAGATATGTTAACCAACGTATTCCCGTGATGTTGTACCAAGCAGATTTAGGCTGATGTCGTTATTGAAAAGAAAATATTTAGCAATTGTTGTCAAAATTTAAATTTAGAATAGATATATATGTATACAGATCAGCATGGTAAACATAACTGAATTACATGTCAGAATTCTGCTTGTACCAATAAAACCGTCTGAAGAACACAACTGCAAAGTTTGAAAGCAATTGGATGAACAGTTTTCTGTCGAAGCAGGTCAATTAAGTTGACAAATGCAGCAACGTGAAACGAGGCTCACCTTGACCAGATGAACCACGGTGGAAACGATGGCACAGCGCAGCATGTTGTGCTCGGAAGATTCATCCCACAACAGCGGCAGATACTGGATGAGTGACGCCGAGTAGGGTCGGATGGAGAAGCCCACACGCTCCACGATGAACGACAACACAAACAGCACGTGCATCTGCAAGCAGGGTTGTTAACTTGTTAACATTTTATCCAGCCCCGCAACAAAAAATATACCCCAAAAAAACACCCCGAAATTCACTCATTTTCCAGTGAAAGTCTCTCTTTGGCTTTGATCGGGCTGGGGCTGGTTCACTGGCAAAAGTTTTGCCTCCCTGTACTGAACCTGAAAGAACTTGGCTCTTGAAACTTGGAACTTGGATTTTAGCTCCATGAATCCAGCTCTCAACCACATTAGATGCCAACCAGTACCACCATAACCAACCAAAAAGCACACTGTAGTTTAGTTTTGAAGTAAACCTGACAAAAAATGATAGAAAAACAAAAGAAACAAAATACCCAATAAACCCTACTTGCGTAGCTTTTACAGCGCTGTCATCAGCTTGCAGCAAAAACTGCCCAACTCCATTTTCATAGCTCTGACATAATCGATGCTTATCAAAATGCTCTGCGCAGTTTAGCAGTTCTCCGTGGTGTACTTGCTTGCAGCAAAATGGGAGTGAAGTTAAGTTAAAACCGTGTCTATACAGACAAACTCCCGTTAATGCATTTTTGGCTGCTAATTATGATGGTCCATTCGAAAAGACTCAGTAATTGGAATTGTTAATGACGGCTAGAGTTGGTTTTTTGGATTTACGATCTTTGGCAGGGCCTATAAAATGGGGGTTTTCTGATGTTTTCCAACACTGGAGTTAGAACTAGGCATATTTTTATGTATGCTGAAGATGTCTGCAAGCAAAGAAGATGACTGGAAAACAACGTGCAGAGAAAAGCAGGCAAAGACTTGCTGTCATGTAATTACCTTGGTATCACATTCGCTGGCTTCCTTGAGCAAAGCGAACAGTAGGGAGAAAGAGGGCTCGAGGAAGGGGATGAACTGGTCGGTGTTGAACTCGAAGTCGTCGATGGCGGACTTGAGAGTGTTGGAGGCGGTAAGCCTCACGGCCATGTCTTCGTCTCCGCTGAGCAGCGGCAAGATGACGGAGTATAGGGCAGGCCGCAGCTCGGGAGAAAGCTTCACACTGATCCACTGGCCGACAAGCCATGCTACCCTGCGCCGAATTACGCGGTAGTTGGCCTCCTTCACTCCCAGCTCCTGTGTCAGCGTCGTAGAGAACCACTGGTCAAAGTTTACCTGCAACACACGGCAACGGTCATTGAATTAGTAAAGCCAAGACTTTACACGACCTGCAGAAAAAAAACGCCTCGTAATTGTTTGTTATTGTGTAAGTGTGTTTGTGCTCAGCAGGCCTAACGGCTGACCTATCTTAATTAAATTTTCAGGGTCCCTTTGAAATCTTGCAGCCCAGATCCCTAGCGTTTTTGGTTCAGTTGGTAAATATATTTCTCGGAAATTGCTCTTTGATAATTTTTCACTATTTTAGTGAACTTTTTTTCTGGCTTTGTTTTGATTTCAAGGAAACTGTCAGGTCACCTTTGAACTATCAGAATCTAGAACTGGTAGAAGTTTGAGCAGTTAAGCTGCTCTTTTATGATTTGAATTTTTTATATATTTTTCCTATTTTATGGATCCAGATTTTTTGGTATTTTAAACAAAATGAGAAAAACTCACACACTTCCTTCAACGCCACTTTAATATAAGCGCTCAGCGAAGCCCTAGTTGAATTTAATTTTCAGGATTATGTCTTATCTCTCTTAATCTTGGCACAAGTTTTAACAATTAAAAGTTTACCCCTTTGTACCCTGGAAGAAGAAATCAGCACGTCATTAACAAATAATAAGGAAAGTTTTTGCCAAGTTCAACCCCAGTTTGTTAATCAGTGAAGTCGTAGTTTATTATGCACCAATAAATGGGTTTTGAATGTCACGGCCTTGTATTTTCCATGAAGATTTCGCAAGACTCCCGCTTGCTTTATCAATTCATGAACAAATACGAAATACCTTTTTTAAATGACACGCTGTGCACAACTCTTATTTCCTCTTATGAAGCTTATGTTCCAGTTGCATTTGGTACAGGAAACTGAGAAATGGTACTACCATGCAAGCAGTGGCTTGTCACCCGCTGTTTATTTACCTCGTCGTAAAGGTCAAACGCGGCCAGTCCAACAGCATTGTAGACGGCGTCTTTCCTGAGAATTGCATTGAGGTCTGACGGAGAAACGAGCGCGTGATTGTTTTGAATCATTTCCAAAAGCACCGGTGCCAGCGTCTCTCTGAACTCGTGGAACATTGCGAGGAAGACGGTTTCCGTGCAGGGTCGCAGGCTATACTTCCAAGACTCTCCCCCTTCGTCTGTGGCAAAGCTCTCGGGATCCGTGTCCCACAGCTCTAGGTCTTCCCGCGTCAGAAGGAAGTAATGCGAAACAAGCTTGCGACACATTTCCGTCAACGTGTCCGAAACGAAGAAGTTCAGCTTGATCTGGTGGGCCTGTAGCGTGCCAGGCTCTTTCGTTTCTGTGGACGAAAATCTACACGTTAACTAAGGGGCTACTAAGCAGGCGGCTTATATGTACATTTATGTTAACAAACAAACCATTTATTCTCACTGTAAAAGAATCTGGTTGGTGTAAAAAAAGTAGGCATTTATAAAACCATAATTAATAATATGCAGGCTTAATTCATACCTCCCATGATTTTAGCTGGTTTGTATTCGGCACAGATGAGAATGCCTTTGATCAGATTGAGACACTGAATGATGAACCGTTCAAATAACAACGGTTCCCCAGCAGGTGTGAAAGCGTAATAGACTGCGAATTCTAGCGTAGGCTGGATCAGGTCCAGATAGGAAAAGGGATGGTGCTCTAGCACAGCGATTAACACTTTCGTCAAGTGGATGATGAACTTTTGGCAAAGTTCTACTAGAGGTTGTGATTTATTGGCAAGAGATTTTCCTGTGAATCAAACATGGTGTAATTAGGAACAATCAAGCTTGAGATAAAGTCCACAACACTTATTTAAATATTGCAGCATACGTACGGCATTCCAACATGGTCTTTGCACGATCAAAAACCATACTGAAAAAAACTACGGCGTCTTCGGACTCGTGAGGTTTCTTGAACCCATTAACAGCAAGCTTTCTCAAGATTCTTAGCAACAGCAGCGCTTTCTCCAGAGTCGTCGACATCTCTGAGCTATTTGACACCACTTGAGACAAGAATAATTCCACATGACTGTTCCACAGGTTCAACACAAAAGTGAAAACATTGCTTGTCAATTCTTGAAACAGTCTACGGTCCCCAGCAAGCCGTTTTGATGAGAGTGTTTTGATGACATGATGAAGCATTAGTAATGCTCGATGTTGGATCAACGGATCATCACTTTTAACACCAGCGAGTAATGTTGGAACAAGTTCCGGCCAATCTCGTGGACAATCGAACCTGAGGCAAAAAACAACGTTGGTAGTTCTACAAGATTCCTTCTTAATTTATGCATAAAATATATATATCAAATTTCTGTTATTTAGTATCATCGTACCTTGCGACTTTTGATATGAGCACTGCAAGCTGAGTAGCCACCTGATTAATCGGTTCGCGGAAGTTGGACACAAGGCCTTGTCGTAATGTGATTTTTTCTTCTTCCGAAATAGCACTATGTATTAAAAAAAGGGGGCACATTTGGTGAGTGTTGCAAATCACATCATAAGTACAATGTTTATGGTAATGGGCTGGGTTACTTTCAACTTACTTGGGAGCTGTTTTTCGCCAATAGCGGTCAATACCGTTTTTAAAATATAAAACAGCTAGCCATCGTACATTTCCGTCAATGGAATGATTTGAAAAGATGTTCTGTAACAGGTGCCAGGACAAAATAGTTAGTAATACATGTAGGTATCATACGATTGAATACACCTAGAATTAGAGTAGCTAGGTTCTTCCTACTTATCTATTTACACAATCCCTCAAACAATGACAATCATTAATTAGTGTTACCAACTCAACTTACTAGTAAAATTGTGTAAAATCCGGTCTCTGTTTCCCACTCTTTCAACTTCAGCTCTGCTGGTTTCAGTATGTCAGCATTTTGGCTTGCTGCTCGCTGCAATGTCTCCAAAACAATGGATTGGGCAGAACAAATGTCCATTTCAAAATCAAAGGCTGGCCGATGCCTTGATAGGTGTAGATTTTGACAAAGTCTTGTATATGCTGGGTAGGCTGATTATCATCTATCAATACAAAAATCAAGGTTAAGTCGACCTCAACTTAAAACATGATGCCTACCCTGGTTGGGTAGGTAAAATGCACCAACAAATTGTAGTGTCAACTACAGATTTAGTGATAGAAATAAATACTTCTGCCAAAGTTGCGTCGTAAGTTGATTAACGTTAATTATTTTGTATACTCCTATGCGAATTTTTATTTAAATATATTGATATAAGTGGTCCTATGACTGCCAAGAATAATAATTTAGGTAATATTGGTATCTCAGCATAGAAATCACCATAACCCTACTTTTGCCATGAAGTAAGCAAACATTTCTAGAACACGTCAAAGACACTATGATAAAGAGACTGAAAACATGTGCTGAGTACACCTACCCTGTCAATTTTAATCCAGTTTAATCCATATTTTATTCGTACCCTGCCAAGATATAAAATGTATATTCACCGGCTGAGTAGAATCACCAGTCGCGGTTGCAGGTTCTTGCTATAACCCACCGCCGCCGTTAGACCCGAGGTCGACTCGAGATTCGCTTCAGCGGCAGAGCATTGAGCATTTGAGGTTAAACTCTTGCTTAAACTTGTCGAGGCATGTCAATGCGCCCGCACAACGTTTGAGTTTACGTCGATTATCAAAGAACTAAAAAGGTTTCTTTTACAAGATGGGAGACGAAGAAGTATTATATGTGAGAAATTCAAAGGTAAAAGCGTGTGAGACTTTCTAATCTTTTCAAATCCTTTTGAGTGTATACTGTGTATAGTAAATACCCTCTAATTTTTTCCAGAATTTCGGTGATGAATCTTCTAGCACCAACGACGACGTTTGGGACGATACTGCACTCGTCGAGGCCTACGACCATGCAGTGGGTCTGGCCAAGGATCAAGTGGAACAACTAATGAATGGAAACATGTATGAACAGAATGCTAGCTCCAGTGAATGTAGTTTATCCAATGTAGTACCAGTGGTTGTTCCTACTTCGAGGCAGTCGGGAGTGTCACAGAAAAAGAAGAATGCAAAGAAAAGAGAAGTTTGCCCATTGCAGTGGTCTGAAGGAGATCCCTGCCGTTGCTTGTACTCTGCTGATGGCAAAATCTACGAAGCCCATATTTTGAAGATAAGCCACGGAGGGTCATGTACTGTGAAATATGTGGGGTATGATAATGAAGAAGACACATATTTAAGTGTTTTAAGTCCCTCTCATGGTGAGCCAGCTATAACAGAGCAAGTGAAGGCTTCTCTCCTGGAGGTATGCACTGCTTATAAAATTAATTACAAAGACTTGTTAAGTTGTTTCATTTCGATCACCATCCCAAATGCAGATGTTCTTTGTAATAAGCACCTAAAAGTGTATAACTTACAAACAATAGGGAAAGTGTAAGTGGATCACTTAGCATTCAACCCCAGTTTTTAAATCAGTTTTGTTTTCATCGTAAGTTTAATTTGAGTCTAATTAAAAGAATTTTATAGCTTAAAAAGTACTGGATTAATCTATTTTCCGTGCTGTTTGACATTCCAGAATGGCTTGGTCATCGATGGCAATCCAATGATTAGTGGTGTGGAGCATGTAGTTGAACCACATATTATGCCGAAGAGGAAGGGAAAAAGGTCTTCGAAAGTTCCGCAAAACACCCAGATGGATTGGGAGACGTTCGATCCTGCTCGCTCTCAAACATCATCTCAACAGGGCAATCGTTTTCAACCATCGCCCCGCCAACGCCAGAATTATTCTATGGTACTAGTTAAACACAATTTACTCTTCCTTTTAGTGGAAGGAATATATTTTTTGGGGAGGTTTCAGCAGGGCGATTATGTAACTTTATATTCGGCGTTGTCGGCTTAAATCGATAAGAATTGTCGATATCTGTGGACATAGCCCTATCGGGCGACTACGTAACAGTTAACGTTGTCTTCCTCGAGTTGGCGTTGTCGATCCGAATATACCAGCCGTTAGCAATTGTCAATCTGTCAAGTTAGACAAAGGCCTTGTTCGCTTTCCCAAGGAGGAGTTACCACGCTATCCAAGCTGAGCTGCTTCAATGGAATTAGTACGCATCGAGAATCAAAATAAATTGATAGAGAATTGCAATTGAATGAGAATTGTAAATATAATGACACTTTATAGTTTATATTCACCTTGTATCCATCTCGAAAAAATCAAACTAAACAAAACAATCATTTCATTGGTTTAAATGGTGACAGCCCACTTTATGCCTATAAAGAGGGCTGTGTGTGATGACGTATTGACAGCCGAGAGATCTCGATCAAGTAGGAGACGGCATTGTGAGCTGTCAGAATGGGTAGAGATACGTACTCGCCGGTATCAGCTTGGTTCTTACGGCTTTCGATCTCGGCCAACAAAGTTAAAAGCTTTCGACCAAAATTGAGATCCTTAGAGCTTTCGGTCTCGGCCGAAAAAGTTAAGCTATCGACCAAAGTTACATAATCGCCCTGCAGGGAGACTCCAACATGCTCCCAAGTTTTTTGACTTTTCGGGAGAGGTCATGAATGGAAAGGGAGTGGGTAAGGAGACTGCTGCGCCCTTTTTAGTGGATGAACTATCCCAACATTCGCCTGGAATGGTTGTTGGAAATCAGGGTAAACTACAACCAGGATAGCTGGTCACCACGATCGAATCCAAGACCTCCTGGTTGTAAGGCAGACGCGCTAGCTGCACGGAAATTTGGCAAGGGAGTGCATTTTTAGATGAGCGTAGGGAGCGGAGCGAAGACTTTAAATTAATTTACCGTAGAAAAAAGTATGTAGTGTTTTTAAAAAAACTGTTAATAACTGGGTTAAACTGCTGAAAACTTCACTGATACTAAACTGCCAACGTTTCGCTA
>QKMV01001695.1:0-15181 GCA_003287335.1 Lednia tumana
AATTTTTATAATTTATAAAATTCAGAAGCAGCTGTAAGTAAAGCTGCTTCTGAATTAATTAAAGCTTAGTATCAGCGCTTTAGAGAGCCAGTTTTCCTGGAACTAATGTAATGTTATAGCGTGCAAGTTCTGAATATGTGAACTTTTATTATTATTATGGTTTAAGGCCCATCAACACATAGGTTATTTAAGGATGTGAACTTTATTCAGCACACAGCAGGACATAGCCGACTACAAACGGCAAGTTTCCACAGCAAAAGCCGACCAGCAGAAGTCGCAGCTGGCGATCGTTGCGCTCGAGAGAGATGTGCTGGATCTCAAGAAAGACATTGACGAAAGGGACGTCACCATTGCCGACAAAGTAAACGCAGCATCCGTCTATCTAGCCTAACTCCTGTATCCTGAACCCAATCCTTTCAGGAAGGGCAGGTAAAAAAGAATATATGTTATAATAGCAGCTTTTATATTGTGTGGGTTTTTATTTCACTTAGCAGCCAACCATGAATGGGTACCGATAAACTTGGTTCAGTCACAGAAAACTTTTTTATCCTTCAGTACACAAAAAAACTAAACATTTGAGATAGAAATCCTCATCCAGGCTTTATTCAATTTTTCTTTGCAAAACCAGTTAGTGAATGATGAATACATTTAACGTCGAGATGCATTTAGTCAAAAACTGGTAAAATTCTTCACTAAACGAATTTGACTTTCCAAAACGGGTTGGCTGTGAAAGTTTACAGAAACTTAATTATATTTTTACCTGTTCTGCAAGTCACAAAACAAATCCAAAAAAACTCGATAGCTTTTTGAAGGATTGAAAGTTAGAATTGAGTACCTACGCAACTATTTGTGTATTTCAGGAGAAGATCATTCACGACGCAAAGAAGAAGATCCAGGAGCTGGACAAGTACAAGTTTGTGCTCAACTACAAGATTACCGAGCTGGAAAACAGGATGCAGCCAAAAGACGATGAAATATCAGAAAAGAAACTGCAGATAAGAGGGGTAAGATTTGCCAAGAAGATTTTCTTGGGTGGTATGCATGTGGCAGGCATTTGTTTTTGTGGACTGTCAACTGTTGTATCAAAAATCTAAACTTGACATTTGAGTTGGGAGCTGAAAGTTGTTGCATTGACATGTCACGTAAGCCAAGAACTTTTCTCAAAATAAGTAGTGTTGGTTCTGCGGGAGATGTTGCAACAACAAACCGGGACCCGGTAACTACTAATGATCTAGCAGAAGTTATTACTGATTAGACATTTATGAGTTGACAAGCAATAAATAATAGCATTATTCTTTCGTGGCAGATGGAATCGGAGCTAGAGACGACGTTGAAGTCCAATTATACGTTGAAACTACAACTGAAAGAAAGCCAAGACAAACTTTCAGCAATGGAACTCTTGCTGACTTCAGAACGGCAGAAAAATCGAAACAACGAAGTAATGTACCAGAGGCTTCGCACCGATCTAGAAAATGCCGCTCAGTCGATTCAAGAACCTACCAAACTGAAAGAACTTGTCACGGTAAGTCGTTGACCAATAATTACACTACACGTCTACTCCAATTGATTAAAAAAGCCTTTCTAATCAAGTTAAAAAGTGCTCATTGTTAAAATATTTGCAATTTGAGAAAATTCTTAAAACGCCTTGCTTTTGAGAAGTATCTAGAATGTTCCAGAAATGGCCAGAACATCCGATAAACCTCATGATTCCAGAAGATTCTATAATTAACAGAGTGGACAATTTCTTACGTATCATGGTGCGCCAAGCGAGTTTCGTCTGCTAAATTTCACTTTTGACACAAGGCCATAACGCGACTAGGGATCACATGAGCAGAAATTTAGAAAACCGGTTAACGGTATCCCACAACAGGTTTATGATTGGTATTTTCCATTTTTCTCACTTAGCTACTGGCCTCTTAAGATCGAGTTGAAGGCTGCGAATCGAAAATCTGGGTAGTAAGATGTGAATCCGGAGAGACGGGGAGCGAAGCTGAGTAATGCGGAGTATCCATGTTAACATCTAGTACCTAGCAGAGATTAGAACCGTTAGATTTTCTAAAAGTGGTCTAAGCCGTAACCAAACCATAACTGACATTTTTATTGTGGTCCCTTTCGGTTCTTTTCGGTTAACGAAATGAGAAATCCCTTTAATGACAGTGATCCTTTTCAAAATGATTTAAACAGTGCCTGAAGTAATAAACTTTCTTCGGAACTTTAAAGACTCGGGACTCTGCTTATCGATTCTGGGTTTCCATTCACTTTTAAACCCTCGTCTCGTTTTGCAACAAAAAACGCAAAGCAGACAATACTTGAGCTCCAAAATAAGAGGTGCTTTTGGTTTATGTGAAAGGGAAAGAATTCAAATGTTGATATTTCAACAGATTTTGCTTCTTGAACGGAAAACCAGAAAACAGCGGTTCAAACCGAAGCGAAATTTTGTTACCGAAAACCATATTGAAATAAATCTCCGAACTGTAACCCAAGCTAAAAAAAAAGTTTGAATCCCAGGTTCCTATATCCAGTTCCTACCCAATGATAATGTGATTAATAAAGGTGTTATAAGCATCTAGTGTGATCCTCACGGACTAAACCCTGGACGTGGATGTTTTGCCCAGGGGCTGCATCGACGCTTCGGCCAGCACGTCGTGAGCGGAGCCAACGAGGCGGAGGGCGTTGACTTTCACCGCCAGCGGCAACACCTGGAACGCACAGTGGAACGTCTGCGCTCGCAGGTAGGCAAGGCGACAGCAGCGGTATTTTGGTGCTATATCACGACGTATTCAACTCGAATATTATATTTGAGGTTTTCTGGAAGGGGAGCAAGCTAAACATCTTGTCACCGAGATAATCACAAAAATTTGTTTGGAGAAGAATATCTGATTTTAAAATCAAAAAACTTTTTAAAAATTAAACTGATATCCAAGATAAACTGATCTATACTTAAAAGATCACGTTTTTTAATCAAAAATTGAAAATGAACCGTCTTTAGAAACAGGAGTAACAATTTTGCATGAATTTAAAATGCATTTAACATTTATCCATTTAACATTTATTACATTTTTTTTTTCCAACTACAAACTGCGTTTCGAAACAAAAACTAATGCAGGTGGGTCTTTTGGTCAAGATCGTGCTCCCACATATGACACTTCTACACTAACTAATTTAGTCAATTTCTTGACAAAGTGAGTTTTGAAAACATTCCCCACATATCGTATCAGAAATCAACAATGAAAACTGTAAATGTTGTTCTTACATCACCTCAAATATCACTATTTTTCCGATACTGCGGTTGGCTGATTCTCGCGTTCTTCCAGACAATTTGAGAATCCGTTCCCTCGTGAGACCAATTTATTGAAGCGAACAAAGCAGGCAGGATCTCAGCAACCCAACACTATGATCACAACAAGCGTTGCTGTCTGGTAGCGAACTGAGAATTAATTCAAAGTTGTCATTAAAACCTTTTATGATGTACTTTCACAAAATGGCCAACTTACGTAGGCATTTTTCATGGAAATCTTGGTTCCATATTATCGTGAAAATACCACATGGATTCAAAACGCAGATGTTGTAGGTCGCGTTTGCGCCCATTAATGCCGACAGGTGCGCAAGCAGATGGACGTGAAGGCAGGCACACGCGATCGCACCATCAAGGAGAACATTGAACTACTGGCGGAAATCAACCTGCTGCGCGCCGAGCTGAAGGCCACCAAGGAGAAGCTGGGCTGCTTCGAAACACTCATCGGGGAGTACCTCAGGAAGCAAGGTCAGCAATTGGGAGGCCACGTAGCGGTATCTAATTGCTTACGTGAACAAGCGTTCAGAAGTAGCCACATCTTCTGGGGGAACGACACTGCCTCGCTACTATTTTTTTCTTTGGGTTCTGATGTGTTTGTAATTTTTATTTAGATTTCTAATCTGAGCCGGTCAAAATATTTTCGTTTCCCTTGAAGCCAAATGCTGGTCACTGCATTGATGGTTGCAGACCATCGGTGGTCTGGTCTCCTAACTCAGTACCTTCAGAACCTTAGAGAAGCATCTGGAACCTACTAGAAGCTTATGGAACCATATAGAAGCATTTGGAACCTAATAGAAGCATTTGGAACCTAATAGAAGCATTTGGAACCATATAGAAGCATTTAGAACCTAATAGAAGCATTTGGAACCTTAGAGAAGCATCTAGAACCATATAGAAGCATCTGGAACCTAATAGAAGCCTCTAGAACCTAATAGAAGCATCTAGAACCTTAAAGAAGCCTCTAGAAGCTAATAGAAGCATCTAGAACCTTAAAGAAGCCTCTAGAACCTAATAGAAGCATTTGGAACCTTATGGAAGCATCTTGAACTTAATAGAAGCATCTTGAACCATACAGAAGCATCTGGAACCTAATAGAAGGATCTGGAACTTAATAGAAGCATCTGGAACCTAATAGAAGCATCTGGAACCTAATAGAAGCATCTAGAACCTAATAGAAGCATCTTGAACTTTATAGAAGCATCTGGAACCTAATGGAAGCATCTAAAACCTAATAGAAGCATCTGGAACCTAATAGAAGCATCTAGAACCTAATAGAAGCATCTGGTACTTAATAGAAGCATCTGGAACCTTGTAGAAGCATAAAAAAAACTATCATCGATGCACATAATGCCCACTAATAATCCAGTAGTTTTAACAACGTTGTCTTTCATTCTAGGACGGCTTTCGTCTCGCAAAGAGATCAAAGACTACTTAGCGAAAGCGCTCGCCACGCAAGAAGCGATCCACGAAAAGTACGAGCGAAACATGGAAAGCTGCGACAAGAAGGTTGCCTTGCTCAACGACGAGATCAAGTGGCTGAGTGCAAAGCTGGCACAGGCCGAGCCGAAAGCACAGACTCCCGGCGAGGGGGTCAGCCATCAGCGAAGAACGGTCAGGCTCCAGCCGCCTCCTCGCCTCGATAACCAAGCTTGAGTTACAATAACGTTTAAGAAATGGATTGGATTGGGATGTTGTCAAGGCGAATCATACAAATTTTGAACACATATTAAGATCCCCAATTTTTTAGTACAAATTTGATGTGACAAACATAATTGAGCAAAAATTATAATTATAAATGAAGTATGACGTAAAATTATGTTGATAATAAAAAATAAAAAACATCACAACCAAGTCTGAGCTTCCACCGTAAACCAAATGCTCAACTAGGGAAGGAATGTTTGCTGGAAAGAGAGCCATTGGATCCGAAAGAGTCGAGACAGCTTTCCTATGTTAAGTTTGTACAAGTAACATCAAGTACATCGTAGAGTCATTGCTTTGGTTTCTTCATATAATATCGCACTCTTTTATCATAAAAGGGACCGTGCAGGGGATAACAGTGATTTGGATTTCCATGAAAAGTGCCAGGTATTCGTAATAAAGTCTCAAAATCAAGAACGTAACATCCACATCAATATTTATCGACGAGAACTATAACATAACGGCTAGAGTTGGATATCTCAGACTAGTTTCCCCACACTACAACTAGACGAGTGACCAAAAATCTAGAGGAATATTATTGGGTGATATACCGACAATATACCAAAGATGGTCCTGACTTGATTTTACCCTGCGCGTCTGGCTGGAAGTCTAGCTGCTTGCCAGTTATCTGTCTAATCAGCTCGCTACGATCAAAAGTCCAAAAATATGCGTTAACGTCTCAAACATCTACAACAAGTTTCCGTTCCATTTGAAAAACGTCATCATGATTAAATACCCACGTTACAAAACTGAACCATCTAATGATAAAAAAAAAAATATAACACACTCCAACCCCAGTAGTATTTATGAAATAAGGTAGGTACCTTTTAGCAAGGTAGAACACTTTTCTTCCGATGGTTGATCTCAGAGAACGACGACGACGGATTGCTTAGAGCACGAAGGGTAGGATGGCCTTGCGGCCACGGGGGTAGTTGGCAAACTCCTGCTTGTATGCACGATGCTTGCCGAGGGCCCACACTGACATCTGGTAAACGCCAGCCAGAGCAAACAAGCCGGCTAGAAGAACCAAGGGCACCGGTGTTAGGATCGACCAATGTGGTCCACGTAAGAGGTGCAGTGGAATTGTCATCAATTCAATAAAATGAGATTTGTAATGTTTTTAATTTTTGTCTGGGACAATCTTAAAGTCAGTGGTAAATTAAAGATACTAGCAGACAATCATTCAAAACAGCTAAATGGAATCTCAAATTTAAATTTCCGTTTGTTTTACATTTCCACGTTAACTTTTATACTTAAAATAGAATAGAACCTTTGGTGTAAGCTATGTAGCGTAACATAGTAGTTTAGGGCTTAAGCTGATCAAACGTAACTATAGGTAGATACAGAACTAAAAATATCTTGGTTCAATGTACCTTCGCTGAAGTCGATCATTTGAGGAGCAAAATATTCAATATGAGGATTTTTGAATTGACAACGACCAACCTTAAATTTTGCTGAATACTCTTACCTGGGAGACACTGGGTCATGACGGTAAACGCAGCCCAGCTGCCAAACTCGTACGTGTAGTTCGGACATGAGACTAGATTGAAGAGTCTAGTCAGGGGATTGGCCGTTGCCACAGGGATGCGTCGAATGGTGGTACCTGGAGGGCGCAGGTTGCGCAAGGCCACATGGATGCTCAGATTGCCGAGTTCACACAACTGCAAATAATAATAATCACTCATCAGCATTCAGAGGACTGAAAAAACTGTAACAATCTCTCTTCAAACTTATTCCAGTGATAGCATAATTATAACATTCTGCTTATGAGCCTTGACAAGACAGCAGTAAATCTTACTAGGAAAGCAGCAAGTCCTGTGTAAATCTGCACTGTTCCAGGCGGTGTGAACAGCGGGTGGTTGACGTGGTAGGCAACGAACGCCGTGAATAGCCAGTAGTACGAGCAGTTCTTGAAAAGGTTCGCGATGGGCATTGTGCTGTGCGAGAACCGGTGAACGAAAACAGTCTCGAGTAATCGCTTGATGTAGTGCAGAGACCAGCAACCGGCTGCAATGCTACAAAAGAATCAAAGATCTTGTTCTTTAAAAGGTCGTGTACGATTTTGATTTAAAATAATGAATACGATAGGTAATTGATAGCTGATGAACATACTGCACAACATGGTGTTCTGTTGCAGAAACAGTGCCGTAGAACAGCCACGGCCGCTGGTAAATCCATAGATAAACAAAAAGTGGTCCAGCATATTCAGCCAGGAAGACTGTCTTCCAGCCGATCTGTGGTCCCAGGTCTTTGACATACAACTTCGAACCATGTTTCAAGCCCAAAGATTTAAGCGAGTCATCCTCTTTAAGGCTTTTGCCCTTCGATTCAAGCCGCAAAGCTTGCCGGTCTGGGTAGAGGCTTTTTTTAATTCCATGAATCTGTTTCTTCAGGTCACGGATAGTGGCAGTCGTGCCTACATTCTTCAAAACTGCGACCGATTTGGAATTCTTGGCGTCGAGAATCTCAATCTAAAATGAACATTTCTCGATTACAAATATTAGCTACATACTTTTAAGATTGGGAAGGAAAAGGAACTAATTAATTCCCTTTCTCCTTAATTAACATTTTGCCATGTCACCAGCACTCGAAATTGATGAGCTGCAATGACAAGTCAGTAGTCACTCGCAAATTCAGGTTAGAAAATTTCCAGAACTTGAGAATCTCTGGTGAATAGCATGACGAACAGCGCCACCCCTCTCATCTTTTATCTTGTGAAAAATGTTATCTCAATACGCCGGGAGTGATAGAAGAATTGTACTTGCCTCCATGATTTAATTTTTGTTCCAGAAAAACCCTCGCTGCTTACTCGTCTGCAACACTCAACTCAAACTCAGATAAGGTACTAAATTCTCTTGGAAGGCACCAGGTGGCAGCACTAACGCTCCCGTGACTTGCTGGCATGTAGCCAGCAGCTGCTCAACTGACGTCTAACGTCACTTTTGCTTCGTACATTTTCGGTACTCGTCGGAGTTCGGATTCATTCTAGAAAGGTCTGGATTACTCGTGAAGAACCTACGTATATAATTCTTTGAGCTGCATCGCCACCGTTTAGTTTCTCGAGGTTCGTAGCGATTGTATTTCCGGGTTCGTGTGCTTTCAGTTGTTTTACTCGGTATTCTAGAGTGGAATGAGTTAAAATCTCGAAACATTTGAAACTTTCTATCAGCACTTGGTACACATCCCTAGTTTATCTACTCGCCTACCTACCCTTTATCTTGCTTGTAAAGAATGGGGAAAGACTACTATAAAACTCTTGGCATTGCCAAAGGGGCGACAGACGACGAGATCAAGAAAGCCTACCGAAAACTCGCCCTGAAGTTTCATCCTGACAAAAATAAGGCTGCTAATGCTGAAGAGAAATTCAAAGAGGTGGCTGAAGCCTATGAAGTTCTCAGTGACAAGAAGAAACGAGATGTCTACGACCAATACGGCGAAGAGGGTCTCAAGGGTGGCACCCCAAGCGGAGGAGGACCCCAAGGTCATGAGAATATGGGCGGGAACAACAACTTCTCTTACTCGTTCCATGGTGACCCACGGGCCACATTCGCACAGTTCTTTGGCTCTGCCAGCCCGTTCCAAACGTTCTTTGACATGCAAGGCGGACAGGGTGGCAACCGGATGTTCGGCTTTCAAGACGATGACATGGAATTGGATGACCCATTCTCGTTAGGGATGGGCAACGCTCGGCCAGGTGGTCCTGGAGGCGCCTTCCGATCGCACTCGTTCAACTTTCACGGTCAGCCCAACAGCCGGAGTAAAGACAAGGTCCAAGACCCAACCATCGAGCATGACCTCTATGTGACGATGGAGGACATCATCCGTGGGTGCACCAAGAAGATGAAGATCTCTAGGCGAGTGCTGCAGCCTGACGGCTCGTCAAAAAAGGAGGACAAGGTGTTGACAATCAACGTAAAGCCAGGCTGGAAAGCAGGAACAAAGATCACGTTCCAGCGAGAAGGGGACCAGCAGAGGAATAAGATTCCTGCCGACATTGTTTTCATCATCCGCGACAAGCCACATCCGCACTTCAAGCGGGAAGGCAGCGACATCCGCTACACGGCCAAGATCTCACTCAAGCAGGTACGGTACATGTATTGGTATACAAATGGCAGTAGATCCTCGGGTGTGGGGTACCAATACCCAGAGAGCCACAAAATCTATCCGTGGAAAGACAGACTGCCTGTGAACCATAATTTTAATTTTTTTTGTGAACTTGCTACTAATTTCTTGATGGTAGTATGCACCTATCAAATAAAACTAATGTGTAGGTATACCCCAAATGACTGGAACAGAGATCAAACCCTCTATTTTTTTAGAGACTTCAAAAGTGGCAAGTCTTTGAGCCACTGGAACTGGGATGAGAACCCAGAACCCCTGAAAACCGATTACCTAGATACCACTTTTAGACATACCGAGGTTGTCTCTGGGCTGAATACATAGCCGTAACTTTATGCATGAGTGTTCCAGCTAAGCTCCTTGGGGACATTAAATTAGGGATCTGGGTGCAGCCAAGCAATGTAGGGAGCACTCACACTAAGTAACAGGACTATGCATACAAACAACCACACAGCAATTATTCAAGATTAAATATTGTTCAATTTTTGCGCAGGGTATTTTTTTTAATACCTAGGTAAAAAACTAATGGAAAATAGAGAAGTTTATCTTGGGTTTTAAAGTTGGTGCAGTTTGCCCGAGGCCAAGGAAGCCATTTTGCCGGTTTGAGACTCTCTTACTTTTCAAATGCTAAGGCTGGTATCCTGTGTTACAAGAAGGCTGGGAGCCAAAAGCATAGCCTCCTATTCTGATGCAGCATAACAAGAGGCAATCCCTATTCTATAAGAGTGCAGCGAAAATTCAATTGGTCCTTCCACAGCGGTAAAAGAAAAAACGAAAGCTTTTGGCCAGCTCCTGGGATTTAAAGCTCAGAGAGATTCGCGTCAGAGAGATTCTAGAAACTTCTTTGTTTGGCTAGATTCTTCCACGTGATAACGTGTGGTTTCTAGAAATCACTGTCCACAGATCAAGCCTTAAAATAAATATCATTCTGGCATTGACTTAACAGAAATAACTTTCAGTCCTCTCTCAATTCAAACAGTTGAAAATACACACAAATATATGCGAGATTCTTAATCAAACTTGTGCTTCTGTTGGTCCGCAGGCCTTGTGCGGTACAGTCCTCGACGTTCCTACGCTCACCGGCGAGAAAATCTCCCTCAACCTAACAACGGAAGTAGTCAAGCCGGGAACTGTCAAACGTATCCAGGGCCAGGGCCTTCCGTTCCCCAAGGAGCCGAGTCGGAAAGGTGATCTTCTGGTCTCATTCGACATCAAGTTCCCCGAGAAGATGTCGCAGAGCGTCAAAGACATCCTCTACGACACGTTGCCAAACTGAAAACCTTGTGAGACAGTGTAGTTTTTATAACGGGATGCAGCTTACTACGACTTCAACGCCCGGCGTGGACTGAACCTGTGACGCCCGGGCGTTATGTGCATTTCCGCCGACTGATAAACTGTTCATGAACTTTAAGTGCTTGCGTTGGTGGATTTTGACTGACACGTTTCAGCACCGGGCTACCTGAATAGAGAAGCGTACAATTAAGAAAGGGACTGCTAAGCTGCCCAAAATGTCGGAGGCACATCCATTTTTTTTGTATAATTTAATCATTTTCATCGCATCGCTGTCATTGTTAAATATTGTACGTTTTAGTACAAGGCTTACTAGTTAACATGGATTACATTTCATTTCATTCAACTTTAGCTCATAGTTTGCTGGCAAGATATACCTTTTATTAGTACCTATTAAATTTTATCAAAGTTAGGGTGATACATTATAAATGACTACTTATCTGACACATTTTGGGTTTTTGTAATAAAACGTTTCAAAGTGGAGCTGCTTTCAATTTTGATTTCGTTTCCACCACATACCATGCTAGCTATCCCAAGGAAAGGGACTGCAGAGAGTGCAACATTCAGGCCAAGGCAACAGGCTAATAATGGATGGGACAGAAATTTGCAGGCAGGAGAGCTTCAAATAGAACCACATCGGACCGTTTTAACTGGCAGAAATTTATAGTCAATGATTCTACATCCAGTCCTCTCCTACCCACTTGATATTTCGCGATAGCATTGCGTAAAATTGGCCAAATCAAAGCCCCTTTCGTCGAAAGTTGGTGCCAACCAGGGAGAGAATGCGAGTCAAATAAATCTGAAAAATGAACACTATTCCGTTAAATACTGCCCAATTTTTTCTGCTTATACCAACTGTGAATCTCCATAATACAAACACGATAAAAAAATGACATGTGCAAGCCAAATTTTTTATAACTCCGCCTACAATTCGACAACTGCATTTGTCACAACAATGGGTCGCGATCCTTTCTAATTCTCTTGACGAGCTGTGAATGATTTGTGACGTAACTGTGACCCAGTGGCCCCACAACGCAAGAGAGGACCTTCGCTTGATATGGGCAGAAAGGATCGCCATCCAGCGTACACTTGGTCGATCATTCCACGATTAGCATTTTGGACAGCTACGCGATCAATAACACGCAGGTCGCAGACAACAATTTGTGTCGCCGTCGTCGTAATCGTCAGTCGTCACCGGGAGCGTTAAAAGCGCCGCTGGGTGGGCTCTTGTTTGTTTGATAACAGAACGGATGTTGTGATTGAAGATCGATTAGATTCAACATAATCTCACGCTTGACAGTTGACACGGTGTAAGCCTGAATAGTAATCGATTGGGGCTGTTCGAGTTATATAGGTGAATGTCGAAGGTGAGAGTCGTAATTAAAATTTAGGCATTTTTCTCCGTGGGAAAAAAAGAGTTAAATTAATTATACACCTAAAGTCAAGCTAAACCTGTATGGCTGAACGCTGATTGAAATCGGTTATTAAAATGTTCAATTTGATTTATTTTTCCACACGCAGCCATTTTTCAATGAATTGCCAATACGTGGCTACGGTGAATGGTGATTGGACATGCTTAGTAGTCACTAATTTATTGATTGAAATGCATTTGCTTCCGATCGCTGCGAATCTCTGATTGGCCGTCGTCGACTTCTCACATTTTCCTCCGTTCCGAAAGTTTGTCTAGCTGCTAGGTTGTTGTTGGATTGAGAGAGGCGAGCGCGTATTTTTTTGGGGCCGCTCCAACCTAATCTAATTTTAACGCTGCCAATGTATTTGCGAGCATGTTCGAAAAATCTTCACCTCCAGAAAATAGAAAATGGAAACAAGATGTGTCGCTGACAACCTTGTGAAATGCACTTTGTTTGTTGAAATCTATGAAATCTAGATGGCTGGGTGCTAGCTTGAACAATCGAGTTAATTGCCCAGCGAACCGAGCGAATTTCAAACAAATGGTTGATATCGGTTTCGGAGAGGGAGATAAATAGTTTCTTGGTTATTATTTCCTGTTCACCTCGACCGAATGGTGGGATTAAGTTCGGATTAAATAGACGACCATATCGAGGCTGCATTGCGTGCATTGCGTCTAATCCGTTTGTTTACGTATAACAGAGCATGAGTCATTCTATGCAAATATGCTTATATTATCACACCAATTTATGCTCCTAGAAGTCCAGGACTTTTAGAGTTTGAGGTAGACATTTTGCATGTCAAGCTGAATTTTTCAGAATATGTTCAGAATACCCCCCAATGTTCAGGGGGGTATTCTGAACATATTCTGAAAAATTCAGCTTGACATGCAAAATGTCTACCTATGGTCCCAAAAATCGCTATAATTCCTGTACTATAGCTGCTCAGGCCTTTTTCAGCCACTTTTCTCGGTTGCATGTCGTCTGTGTGATATAGGCGGTGGTATTTATACTTTTTTTCACTTTCTTTAGAAATTGTTTTCTTTTACCTAGGCACCCTACGCTGCACACAATACACAGTACATTTAATGCGTGAAAAAGCTTCCCTGCTGAACGTGAATGTTTACTACTCGTTTAATTTCGGAAGATATAGGGAACATTACATTCAAACGTTTTTGTACTGGCATTCGTTAGCCACGCTTTTTTGTCATTATTCTTAGTGCCAAGCGCGGAACAATTATTAGCACAACACAGCAGTAGATAAAAGGCGAGAGAATTCATCTCGCAAACAACTCTCTCGGCTCGAGTCACGGCCAATTTATTTCCACTCGGAAAATTAATTCGAACGTAGCCTGAGCTCAACTTAAAAAGAAAACAAACCCCTCGAACAAAACAGATGCCTCTGTGATAAGTCTTAATAGGGAAGCGCTAATTAAAAATAGCTCGTGCGATAATCGCCGTCGTGGAGCTTATGATGACAAGGATATTCTTTTTGGTCCCGAATTCCTCCCACTTCCAACCGTCCCACGGGACTCGCGAGCATTGTGCAACGACGCATGAGGAAGCCGCCGTTCAACGGACGTCGCGCGTCGACCGGCGTCCCTACAAATCGACGCTACACGTAAGCATCGACGTCTAAAAATATCCGATTCAGATGCCCCATATTCCCCAATTAGACGGCGTCTCGCGAATCAAACGCACGATTATTGGATATCTCAGCCGACGCCGTGGGGTAGCCGAAACGTGGCGGCCTGGAAAATGTCGTTTCGCACCAAATGTTCAACAATTGTTGTTGAACATTTTCGAGCTATGTATTTTGATCGAATTTAATTTTACGGCTGACTGCCAAAATACTAGATGTCAGTGTCGCCAACCAATAGAATGTAGCTTAGCTTCGTAGTAGTCTACCAATTTCGTACCCCGAGGGCTTTATTCGCTGATAAGCTGACAAAAGTTCTTATTGTAATCGTCCTATGTCAGCACTTTTCCATAGTGCAAGGTAAGCTATCGATTAAAGTATGTTTGTTACAGAAATGTTACATGCTGAGAATCATATGTTCCTTTGCCATTTTCTTGCATGGAGCAATGCAGCCGCTGTCTTCTAAGTTCGTTCAACAGTGGCGAAATTGAAAGCCCTCTAAAGTTTGACTGCAGCTACTTTCAGCTCTTGTTGTATTGTTGCCAGGGGGGCCGTCGCTAACAGTAAAAGCATATTTGCTTCCAGAAGCCATTTTGTGCCTGCAGGGCTGGAAATTTCCTTTCACGCGTCATGACATGACTTTGACATGCCCTTGGACCTGGACATTAAGAGTGTTTATCAACAAGGCCGAGGGCTCATTGCATTGAAAGTTCTATTTTCGGGGTTTGCAAAACGCTAAAATGCTCTTCGAAAGGTAATTTTGACCCACTCGGCAGCCTGTTCTATTCTATGATGTTTAATGACTCCAGTTCACTACAAATTCGAGCATGAGTGATTGTTTGATTATTTGGTGTTTAACGACGCACTCGACCTATCGTCTTGTGGCACTGATCTAAAGTCGGTGAATGATACAGTGATAATGCGGATGAGATGAGTATGAACTTAACAAAGAAAAGGGGAGGCCCCGTGCCGGCACGTAGCCTCTTGTAGAAAAACACCAAGAGTGTCATCGCTTAACGTCTCTTTCCAAGGACGGTACAACTCGAACAGTACAGATTCCTCCACTAATCCGTGCTGTCGAGAAGTTGATGGCAAGGCGAGTAAAGCTGTTGTACTTGCTTCAAACTCTCCAACCTCTATACCGAATAGAAATGGACCTTGGTTTGAATGATCACCCATCCAACCTTTGCGTCCAGCGCAATGTTGCTTAACTACGGTGATCTCACGAGAACCGGTGTATTCAGCACGCCAAATCGTTCGCTGTAAATTCGAGCAAATAAGGATTTCCAGAGCCCAGCCCACCATTAAATTCCCACGTGCTCTCCTCGCCCCCGAGCCACGGTTCGGGCTCTTTGAATTCGGCCTGAAGAGTGAAGAGCCAAGAGATGATTGACCGACCGGGCTGGAGGCGTTTGTACGTCGGTGAAGCCTGAAGGAGTCGCTGACACATCGGTTGATCCAAGAGCCGACGCCTTTGATCCACATTGCCAACGGCAAGTGAGGGACGACGGCGTGGTCAACTCTTTGAAGAACTGAACCACACCGATGGCCGATGCATGCAAATTACAAACCATTCCAATCCACCCATAGAATGCAAACAAACGCAATGGATCGACCTATTCCAGCCAAGAAAATAATGCTAGATATACCTACTAAGAAAAGCCATTGTTGTGATTGCCTTATTCTGTCTGCCCCCCCGCCCCCCCCCCTCCTGCCTGTGCTTGTGTTGTA
>QKMV01001696.1:0-15180 GCA_003287335.1 Lednia tumana
ATGTTTTCGCATCGAAAAATAGCCGCCAACATAAAAGAAATGATAATGTGTTAAACATGATAGATTATTTTGCGTCGGTTGAAGTAATTAGTAAAATTGTAATTGTGGCCGATGCCTGTTGATATAAGAATGATTCCATTTTTTTTAAATTTGATTTTTATGCTTCTGGGACATGGTTTAACGTGAACTGTTTTTGGTATTTTTTGGCGTCAATGTGGTACCTTAAAAGTCTGGTGCGGTAAACTCATTTTAATTTTACTGTAGGCATCCAAAGGAACGTATAAAGTACAAATATCAATTCAAGGAGAGTCGAAAGTAAAACTTGGTCCCCGAGAAATGTACTAATTAACCCATTAGATCGATCGGGATTTATTTGAGTTTGGTAATTTGCCGAAAAGCCGTAGTTCGTGTCAACGTTGATTTAGGACAGCCGAGCTTTTCTTTGAGATCGCGCCTGACAGCCGCGACGACAAGACGTGCGCCGGCAAAGTTTTAGCGCCGATCATTAAACGAGATATCTAACAACGACATTAAAAAAATTAACCGTGCCACTGGAAGGTAGCTACGCAAGCACAAAGTTATGGCTTCTTTCCGCCACTCATCGCCATATTTGTCCAGATTTACAGTGAAAAAAATCTGGTTTATTATGATGCTGATCTTTATATATTACAGTTCATCCGAGCACTTTTTTACTAATCTTCGGCGGCGAAACGGGGGCCGCCAAATGATTGTTGCTCATTACATTACCAAGATATAAAACTGACAGGATCTACAATTCACAAGCGCGTCCGGACCCCAAAATGCTTTTCTTTACGTGGCCAACCACATTTGCGGCATCGATTGAATTTTGAGCTTCAAAAAAATAAAACAGTAACTTCATCGTGAAATCCACGTACATTTCAGAATAAATCATTTATTATAAATAGGTCACATCAATCCAATGCGTTTGGTTCAGCTGACCAAGCCACGATCTGACGTTAAAAACAGTGCGCTGCATAGTGACAGAGCGGTGTTACATATATCACGTACATGGCATGTCATGTTTAATTCCCAACGTAACGTGTACGTAGTTTTTTCATCGTCTGCTGGATCTGGCTGCACCTCGGCGCATCGCGTGGTGTTTGATATACAGAGAGGATATTCCAATCAATTGACACTAGCCCATCCTTCCTCGGACATGGCGTTTGTCTGTGAAAGATCTATGCAACGTGTCACTTTCGACATGTTTAGGGAGAATTTTTCCGTGTCAAAGATGTCGCGGCTCGTCCTCTTCTGTACGGCTAGCGTCGAGTGAAACTTGACAGTCGGACGAAATGTTGAGCCAGAGAACACGTCGCTCGCTCCGGCTCCTTTGGGGACGTGAACACAAGATGGACGCCCCTAAGTGACGGGGAAATGTCTGGAAATAAACAATTTCGACGAAATGCGGATCGTGTTGCGAAGAGGGTGGTGGAAAAATGAAAAATAGGTTAGGCCATCGCGGAGAAAATCAATGAATCTTCTCTTACATGACATTTCTTAAGTCTAAATATATAGCAAGTTCGATTACGTGCACAATTTAATGGTGTGATAATCATATCAGAAGGATTCTTGGGTTTTCTGGAGACAGCATATACCCTATTTTATAGTATTCACCACGCAAAACAAACGATTATTGCATGGATTTACTTGAAATTGCGTCTCTAATACGTGCCAAAACTATCTAATAACTTGCATTTTATTCGCGTTCTATTAAAACCAAACTATTTATTCAGCTCATAAGTTGTGGGTTCTTTTCTATTTTTATCTCCGACTCTGCATATATATTGACATTTAAATATCGTGTAAATTGGCCACGAGTGCATGTGCATAATCCACATGTAATCACTTTGCGAGATTTTCAGAATTCAAATATCTGCATCAAATATATAGCAAATCTTATAAATCGAGTGTAATAAAAGTTTCGTGTGGTCTGGAATATTGTTCAGCCTCATAAAGCGGGCAAATGAGACAACGATGGCTGTCTTCGGATGTCCACCTTCCGTTCTGTGATTGATGAGAAATATATACACAGACAGGAACGTAAACAACAGGCTGAAACAAGTTACATATTATAATTTCGTCGAAGCCAACTTGGGCTGGCCTTGTGCACCGTAAAAACAGTGAATAAAACTGCCTTCTGCTTTCGTATATCACCGGGATTTCTTTGTTTGATAATGAGAACATGGCAGCTATGTCTAGGGCGCACTAAATTACACGGTATTTGAATACGTATCAGAGATGCATTGTCCTATCTTTTAATATCTTATCCGCGAAGATCCGCGATCTTATCTTTCCCGTCGTCTTGGGATGATTTAATAACGGCATCCTATTGAAAAGATTCTTTGATTGCAGTCGCGTGAGACAGTTGACATCGACGTGAAACCAAATGAATTTAAAGAAATCTTTCTCAAGGCATCGCATTTCCCCTTCGCAAGAATTTTTAAACCCCAAAAACATTTCCAGTGAAAAAAAGTCCAGTGCTGCACGCGAGTGACACCTTTGCCACGTCCTGATTCGAACCATCCGTATATTTCGATTCCTGACGACTCATCTTGGCCGAGTCCACCATCCTTCCGTCGCCGTCTCCGTCTCCATCTCCGTCTCCGCATCGACTTCCTGATCGTCTCGACCGCGAAGACACCGTAGAGAGTCGTCAACACTAGAAACTGCTGACTCCGTGTGTGACTGCGAGTGTGGGCCCCATTACCATTCACCGTCGACGCGAGCTATGTGGCTGAATCACCCATCGAGACTCCTTTTCTATCACCGCTTCAGGCTTCGGCTTAGCGCCGCGAATGAGGATCGAGAGATAATAGAGATTCACTTTGGTTGTTGCTTCAGGCCTCCTAAATCCTCTATCCGTCGCCTAATCTACCACTTAACGAGACAATGGGAATACCAGCTGTTTATTTCTTCGTTAAAACGTATTATTTAAGCACCAATTGGCCAATTTCGAGGAGCATCCAAGTTGAAATCGGTTTGTTGGTAAGGAATTAAGCTTAATGCCGCATATATCCAACTTTGTTGTATCACAACTTATTTAAGACAGATATGAAACTCTAATCTTCTTAGCCTACAATATTATCATACATTTTACTTTGCGCATAACTTAATGGACGCCGCGGTAGATCTATCTTTTGATACTGTGATACGCGCTGCGCTTCTCGGAAAACTTTGCCATGGAAATGTTTTATAAAGCGGCTATTTTGGTTTCGGTGGGCTACGAGTTTGAAAAGAGGCGGCTCCCAACTTTATTTCCTTGCTTTTGTCTATATATCTATCTATAAAGGAAAAGTGAAACTTTTCCTTAACCACTTTAGTCATAGCGTCGATGTTCGGGGGCGGATTTGTGGGGACCGTTTGGGGGTGGGGCGACGGCATCATCAGCCCCCCATCCTCATTCAACACCGAACTCGGGGCCCATGAACGGCCCATCTCAGTCCAGTGGGTACCAATTAAAACTTGTTGGCCTCGCCCTCACACACCGACAATATCGTGCCACGCGACTCGAGATCAGATTTCAGCACAAGAAAGCTGCTAGTCTTGTTAAAAAATATAATCCTAAAATATCTCCCAGATTAAAAAAAGAAAAAAAAACCTAACGAGCAGGCCGACTTTTGCCCTCCAGAGAAATCCAGGGTGAAAAACGCCACAACTTGGAGTGTTAAAATTAATTAGAGTTATCTTGTTTTCCTTCATTAACGCGGAGTAAAAAGCTCTCCCCGAGGAGTTGTTTGATACCGCAGCATCAGTGCACAGTCCGCCATTCGTCTGCATGTTTAATGCTAATGCAATATTTGAGTTTATATTTGCGTTTACATGTGCGCGCGAGTCTCTCGATTGTGTTTGCCAAGCACGTCGAGCACTGTTGTCGTTTTGCTCGGTGAACCCATAACTAAATCACCTTGCCGCTTGCGACTTTTGCATGACTTCTGCTCTCTCTCTCTGCTGCAGCGGAGAAGTGAATAGCGTGCACTTGGAAATTATTAATTTCGGAAAACTCGAGAGAGACGAATAAAAAATGACTACTCGCGCGGATAATTTCTGTTTTCGCGTTCCAGCTATATTTGATGTGTGCAGTTGCAAAGTGGCGTGGCATAAAGCTAGGTAAGTGAGTTTACTTTTGAATGGATTTCAATCTAGGGTAGGTAATTAGGGGTGGTATTGCAAATAGCTGCTCGTGCCATTTTAGTGAGGACTTTTAAAAGTCAACAGGAACGACGTAAGTTCAAACAGCTTATCGTTTGAACTTAAAACGGAAAACAACAGCAATAAATTTAGAATGTGCGAAGGACAGCAAATCAAAGTCTCTATTTTTTTTGACGCAAATATCAATTAAAAATAGATAAAACAACTGTTTATCGCGCTACAGTTTCACCAGCGTGCGCTAGATGGGGACGGCGTTGGCGCCGACCGGCGTCGTCCCGACAACCCCGGCGTCGGCACAACGCATACGGGGGAGTGTAGCCGGACGAGACGACGACGACGACGACGGCGACGACGACGACACGGCTCCAGCTCAGAGATCGGCTATCGTGAGAGTTAGTTTGTTCTCGCGCAGGCAGCGGAGAGGTCGGATGCTGTGAGTGACGACACATCTCTGGCCGCGGCTCGCGTGCGCATGGACCCGGCTCGCGTGCTCCACACATATTTGTCGTTGGTTCGGAGCTATCTGACTGTTTCATCGACTCTGCATGCAGCGTGTTTTTATCGACTCTGGTGACTCGAGTGTGTGTTATTAATATTTTGGTACAAGGGATGCTGTGGAGGAGACAGCGAGTGGGTATCTCGGTGCTGGCCACACCTTGTCGCGTTAATTAACGGTGAGTGGACCAATTATTTTAGCCAATTTGGTGATTTTATACTGCGAGACACATTGCTGGAAACTTGGGTGAATTAAAAATAGCGTGTATTTTCATAAGAACCGACGGGGAACAATCAGTAAATTGCATCCATTTTTTCACCCCCTTAAATGTAGACTCAAATTTCTTATAACTACTTATGAGAAACTATTGGTAAGATAGGGCGACTAGTAGGCGACTAGTCGGTGAAGAGAGTTGACACAATCCCGGAGTAAACTCGCACGGATTTCCGCCTCTCGCACAGGAACACGCTCTCACCGAAAGAAAATAATTACCAACCTACGTAGTGATTGCCAGGCTTCCGTAATCGCATTTTCCACATGGCCAGAGCGCGCTTCAATTACTCAACTTTTCTATCAATTCCGATTCTTTGCTCCGGAAAAACCTTGAGCGCGCTTTTCCTCGCGGCGCGCTCGGCCGCGTGTTGAGCGTTGATTTCGTCGACAAAGTCGACGGCGGGCGGGCGCGCGGGCGACACTCGACGTCGGGTCTGAGCAATCGGTAGTTTCCCAATCGGCCCATGGGGCTGGAAGGCTGTCTGAAAGTCTGACTTGATTACGTGGACGCCAGATTAGATTAGGAACAAGCATTAGAGTTGAAACAGTGACGGGGCGGAGGAAAATATCGGAAAACTGGCGGCGTGTTTGCAAAGGGTTTCACCCTGTGCGAGCCGACGTCGTGATTGAAAAACGAAATAATGAAGCTCGTTAAATTAATCGACTTTGAAATTAACGGTCGGCTGCCTTATAAAAGAATTGCCGATAAAAGGGGCTCGATTTCGTATTAATGATAAAAAGTTTTTAATTTATACAAAAGACGTTTAACTGTGCAATGGATGAAATCAGATTACGATGAGTTTGTAGCAAACAGAGTTCACTCTTTGCTCGCCTTTTGTCGATAGTCGGAATGTGCTGTAAAGTGCAAGAAAACCAATTTTAAGTTGATCAAAACAATTTGATGACGAGACTGAAAAGTTTTAAATAAGAAGTAATTGTGTCGAAATAAACTGTATTTAAGAACGAAACGAGTTTAGGAAATCCACCCCGAAAATACCAATTCAGGCAACGCGTGCATTTTCTATAACGATCTTTCTAGCCCATTTCATTTGATTCGACAACTAATAACTACCCACTTTTTCCCCGAAACTTCCGCAATTTTAACAGCAAAGCGCGCAGCTGACGCAACTTTACATGTTTTTAAATTGCCTTTGAGCAGCTACGAAATTCAGAAACACACCCAAGTCTGATTGCATATTATTAGAGACACACTATTATCATATTATGGGATGTGTTGCCACGTCGATCGGTTAGGGGCTGCTAACCGGTTAGGGATGACAAGGGTCCGTTCTGAAGCCGATTATTAATTCATCACTTTCGTAACAAACCATTCGGCGCCTTGGCCAGCTGACGGACGGGCGCTGCGTGCTGCGTGCGTGATCGCGCCAAGCGATGATGATTGCAATCATTTGAACGCCACCTCAGAGAGCTGTTATTTAGTTAGTCACCCTGGTTTGCGGTAAAAAGTAGGCTCCAGGCGTGTGCATCACTATTTCCGTTCGCTCGAAGCTACAGTCGACGAGATTGAGTTGGATTTCTGCCTAGAAGAGCCCTTTTTTCCAGAGGAGAGTTGCACTAACCCTTAAACTTTTGAAACTTTTTAGCGACATGCCAAGAGAATTAATTTAAAGTGTTCACCTTTAGGGATTTAATTATATACATTTCATAATTACTAAACTCGCAGGTCAAGGAGTCTGGAAGCGAGAAGACGTCTGCGTTTCGCTCAGATCGGGAAAATAAATCCACAGTTAGAGATTTGGCTCATTCGGAGAAAATATCAGCAATTTTCTGTTACTTGGAATTGAATTGAAAATAAGTTCAAGTTTTATGCTTAAATCGAGTGCCTTTTTATAATTTGAATTAAATCAAGTTTAGATTCAAACAAAATTTAAATTGATTAGCAAACTATTATGAACTCGATTAACGTTCTAACGAGATAAATTACAGCTTGAAAATAAAAATCTACTTTTTATCGTGTGCAAAATGCTGTGCAGGTTTGTGATCAGTTAAAAGCATAATTCCTTCTTCTGTCTAGTAACTTAGAACGAAATTAATTAGAATTTTCGCGCTAAAAATTCAGACATGACTGGTTCGTTTTCATCTGAAGTCTTCTCATGGCGTATAAGATTGAGGTGTCGCTATGATATCACAGCACGTCCATATTTTCATTACTTCTCCGATGCTGCTTTTATACCTCTATATATCGAACTCTAACTTATCATTTCATGTATACTTTTTTCCTACACTTAAGAAAATTACTTCCCAGCACTTGGCGTTCTAACGCAGCCAGCCCCGTGTGTCGTGCATCACACCACTTTATTGGCTGTATATTTCCTGCACAACAATCATTAGACGCCAGCAGCTGTGCGAGCGAGATTTCCAGCTTTTCCTGGCTCGCATTGGTCCAACAGCAAAAGCGTTGTGCAAGCGTCGTCATTGACAGCACGGGACCTTTCGCCATCCCGTCGCGCACAACGCCCATTTACAATACAATTCAATATAATAAAATAAGTAACACATTTATTTCCGAGGTGTGAAGGCCTCTCCCTAATATCGACCTAATTCGTCCCCTGTCCTCCTCTTCGCGTATAACTATAGCATAGCAGCAACGCCGCCGCCGCCGCCGCCGCATCGCACATCTGCGGGTATTTTGGCCGCGTACAGAGGATCAAGTTACCGCGATTGTCCTACCGAAGCGTGGACGGAAACAACAGTGTCGTGTGTCCCCTTTCGCACGTGGATGTTTACTGCAAATTATTATCGATTCTCGTGTCACAGACACTCTGTTGGAATTAAATTTGACTCTGGAAATCATAATCTATAATAGGTCGTCAGCGCGCTCTGTGCTGACATATTGGGTATCATTGTGCGATACTCAATGTACTGTACTGTAATGGCTGTTATACACATGGGGTCGTTATTAAAAACAAAAAAAAAAGCTAGTGAAAAATATGTAACGCAATTTTTGTTAAACAGGAAAATAAATTGCAAACGAGTTTGATTTCCACGTTGATGTAAAATGAGCGATTAAATGTATGACATTTTTGTGCGCGATTTTCCCAAATCAAATATATGGTTTCCGTTGGCATTGTGAGGTGATAGAATTTCGGTTGTAAACATAGTGATTGTTCGTGCAGGGAGCATGTAGCACTGTGCATAGCAGACTTCTGTATTGGCTTACCATTGTATTTGTATGTTTAGTATGGCATGGTTCGTATAATGCTGCAGGGGTAGCTGTTGCCATTATCAAAATGCATTGTTTGCACGTCGCTCGCGTATGCTTGTGCCTAACAATGTCCAACATGAGCAGTCACAAAGATATCAGTCCCTTACCTCTACCAATGATTATTCAAAGTCTAAAATCATGAAAAGTCGATAATTTTTTTTCTCGTACACACACACGAATATACCGAAAATATATCTGACTTTTCGCGTTCAATCATCATCAATCAAGTGGGGCTCGATAAAAGTTCGAATTCAAAACGCTTCACGAAATCTGACGATAGCCGTGCTAGTGTGCGAGTATGTGTTTGTGTGTGTGGTGGGGCCTTTCTAAAGCCGGATTGGACTTGACGTTCAGCGTGCTTTTATGCCCACAGAATATTCGCTTCTTCCCTGCATGTGAATCTCCGGTTCCACAAATGAGGTCTGTATTATAAAGAAAAATTCTTTGAAGAAAATCAGTCCGCTTTGTATAGATGTATCTATATGCTAGATTTATAAAATTGAAATGTTCGCTTTGAGACTCTCAATTTGAACGTTGCAGAGATTTATTAACAATAACGTCTTGAGAAGGGACGAGTCTTTCATCAAAATTGATAGAAGCTAAGTTTCGGATGATAATAAGGACACGCGAATGAGATTAAACATCTCAAAGAAACGCTTGAAAGCGACGCAATCAATTAAAATAAAACCAATAGATTATGCCGAACGTGTTTCTGGGCTGACATATTTCAATAAACTCAGCACAACGATCGTGTTTTTTTCCTTTTCATTATCAAGCATGCCACGGGCATCATCCGAGGAGGGTGGAGTACGAACGATCTTGAATGTAGTAGCCCGACGACGTAGGAAGTGGGAAATATATACCCTGCACCCTAGCTGTCCTGTCTTGTTAAATGATCGCATCTAAGATCTAGTGGTGTCCGACAGTTTACCAAGGAATTTATCTTCCTGCTCAACAAGCTAGCTGGCCTGACCGTGCCCGTGGCGCAGACTTGAAACAATTCATTCTAGCCTCGGCTCGACGCGCGGCCACGACTGGAGAGAGCTCCAGACCCAGCTGACACCATCGGTCGCCTCTCGACTCGTGGCTGTGGTCAAAGTTGCTTCTTGCGTACCTCCCATAAACACATCTCTTGATGTGGTCACTACTTACAAGCTGATATTCTAGTTCTATCACTGAAATATTTAGCAACTCCCACGAGAGGTACTTCCTCTTCCCATGGCGAGCTCCTTTGCTCTCAATGGGATTAGCCTGGTGTGAGTGCGCCAGTATTGTGAATGCCTGCCAGGCTGCCTGTGCGCTTAGAAGGAGATCTCTGGCCCGCACAAAAACCGGCTGAGAACTGAACTGGACTGAGCGAGTAGAGTGGCTCCTTTTTTCCTCTCGAATTGTTTTGTTTAGTATTGATCGAGAAGCGAGGAGGTAGTCTTTTTTTATTTCTACTCAACTGTAAAGATGAATACACTTATATATGTATACGCTTTATGTATGAAACGTGCTGCAGGTTCACTTAAGAATAAGAAAACTGAAACGATCTTCAGCTGGAAAAGTCCGCTTCCATATATATGTATACGCTTTTGCATAAATAGTAGGTGGCTAGGGAGGAAAAAAACAGGCGGCTCCTCTAAGATGGGGAGTTGAATAATGGGTGATTTCTTTGCGACACCAGAGTGCGGTGATGGACGATGGAGAGAATGATTCGATGACCCAACTGCCATAGCACTCATACATCTCAGGACAGATCTTATTAGTGGTAGATGGACATATATGAACACTTTTATGTGCGACAGTCTATCACTTTCGTTCTGCCATGGACACGACACGGATGACCTTATTCTTTTGACAAATTATCGCACATTTACACTCTGGAATAGAATTCCCGAACGAATTGTGTGATATTCAATTTCATTGGTCAGTCCATTTGACACTTCGCACACCTCAAATGGATCATCGGGCCGCCGCTGAGCCGCGCTGGGTGGTTGGCTTTCTTGCGACACAATTGTCGAAACCTTTACCGAGTCTATAGGGATGACAAGGGCTTTTAAGTACCTAATGGCGTATGAAAGTAATTGGATTATTGAAGTCAGAAGACCTTTCAAGTATCTGCAGTGTGCTGCAACGAAGAAAGGTGAACATAGGAGAGGGCTGGTTGTTGTTTGTGCCTGACGGGGAGAATTGGTGGTTTATTAAAATAACCCGCACAAGAAAATACAAGAAAAACGAAGAAAGAGTCGTAGTTTGATATTGACTTCCACTTAGGAAGATTCTTTTTTCCGGTTTAATCGATCTAATCTATATCGATGGGGGTGGGATTAGAGTGCATGGGGTTGTTTAAGAATCACCAATCCATTTGTGAACGTTTCAAAAGCTACCCCTTTCGGTCAATATCTCCTCGCATTTCAGTTTGAAGACGACACGCGGAAATCGAGCTTTTCTTGCATGGCGTCATATAGTCCTCGCAAAGTGAACTTTTATTATGGGACACGATTATATATTTGCACCCACAGGCACTTTAAGAACTGGAAGCAAAGATTATAAAACGAATTTTACGTTAGATTTTCTTCATGTTGTCGCAAGCTTAAGAAATAATGAGCCCCAACAGCTAGGAAACTTTCCAAGTGCGCATGAATCTGCAAGGCATCATGATAACAAAACGGCTGCTCTGCATAAATGAAAAGAAAACACCAGCACCGCACCGCTGGTTGTTTGAATTCAATTATTAAAGGTGTTGTTAACGAAATGGACATCCTGATATAATCAAAATGTTATCAATTTATATAACCTCGTTGATGAACATTAAATGGTAAGTGCATTTCAGCGATTGCATCCGTTTGGAAGGTGCTCACGGGTAGAGGTTTCTGGCACGCCGTGATAGACTGAGCTGTAATGGAGGTTAACACGACGTCAATTGCATGTAGAATGCATCCCACTCTCCCCGGCCGAGGGATTGGGGGTGGATGCAGGCTGAGTTAATCAAGTGTGAAACGGTTATGCAGCTGGGAGTGATGCTGGCTGTAGGCTTTATGCTAGCTAGGCATCTGGCAAGCCATACCTGTGTGTATGCACTCTATACGTGTGTGAGTTCACCATAATTATGCAGCATGCAATAGACGGCGCCTCGAGGTGGCTTTCATCATTTCGAAAACATATGGGGAACCATGTGAAACGTTGCCGAGAAAAGCTAGCTTTGGAATTGAAAATATACGGGGAAAATTTGGATTAGTGCAGAACGAGGATGATTGGGGCGTTTTTAATAGTCATTCAGTGGATTTAGGACCTGTATTCTTCTTCGCGATATGAAAAGAGATTTTCATCCCCATATCTCACGAGTGGGCACGACCCGGTGGGTCGGTTCGTACGTCACGAGAAAGAGTATTGAAATTCATAAACGCGCGGTCGATCTTGTCGATGTTCCCCCTGCCCCGTGCGTGCAAAGTATTTACTCGTCGACGGGGATGGATCGTGCGTAGAAGTGCGTGGACGACGGTGCGTTACAGCCACACCAAGCCACCACGCGTGATTTACGAAGCTAATTTATCGCGGCTCAGGTATTTGGAAAACTTCTCCATCCGACAGACAGTTAATGTATGCCGCGTGAAAATAAACTGGCCGCCAGCTATAGAGAGATGAAAACTTTGCATGTCAAGTATCAAGTATTCTTTACTTAATTCCACGTCCTTGCCATTCGGCTGCCCCTGTCAGACAATACTTCCAGCTCCTTCACTACAATCTGACACTCTCCTTTATTTTATCTCATCTTTCTCCATCACTTTAATGTACCTTTCAAGTATCATCGCATTCAAACGCATTATCACAGTTTCATCCTTCTTGTTTCCTTGTTTGATCTCTCTCGACTCTCTCGTGTCTCTCGTTCTCTCTCGCTCTGTCTGGAGGGTTGCCATCTTTTCAGGGATTCTTCTCGAGACAGCTGACTAGCGCACCGTGACATGGCTCTAATTCCCTCGACATCACTCATAACGGAGTAGTACACGGCGGCGTCCTCGTTGCGTCAGCCTCCTCCCCGAAGATCCTTGCCCACAGCTCTAATTTGGCTTCACTCCAGTTCACCGAGCAAGGGTCCACTCCGACGCCGACGACGACGACGACGACGACGACGACGCCACCACGATGCTTCAGATGCACGAGGCGTCTTTGGCAAAAAAGTGACTCCTCGTCACCTGAGATTCAATTTGTGAAAAGACTCTTGTTGGAATAATAAGAGGAAATGAAAAGACGCGGCGGCGATGCTGGTAGCGAGGGAGTTCAAAATGAGCAAAAGCGCATGAATCGTTCGGTCGGTGGGTGATGAGTCGGACGTGGTAGGTGTCTTATTGATGATCTGCTCTGCGAGGGCGAAAGGTCAGCTTTGAAAGATGATCGAGGTGAAAGGGTTGTATAAGCGCCCCCACCCCCTTCCTCGTTCCCGCACCACAGCGCCGCTCCACACCCCGAAATGGGAATCTGTGTTGGAAATTCCTGAAAGCCTTCGCGACCACAGCCAGCCGCTTCGGGGTTGATGCCGAGCTATCGATTTGGAGCGCCGCCAATAAATTCCGTTTATTTCACTTGTGATATTGAAAGAGGCGGTGGGAACATCGTCTTTTTTCCAGGACGGCACCACTGACGCTGGTTGCATGGTTCTTATGGAAGAAGTTTTACGGATGCTGAAACTCGCCAGTACATAAGAAAGGGGTCGTTACAGTTGCGATCTTCTCGCGATGAAAGAGCCGGGCTGAAGAAGTAGGTCATCGCGAGAGAGCATTAAGGGTCGCCATGCCGCTGGATAAGACGACGCGACGTGACGCAGCCCGACGAGTTGATACATGGTTACATTTTGCTCGTCGTCAAAACTCGTGATGCCGTTTATCAAATTGTTTTTTCTCCTGCACGTATACACGTTTGGTACATCACGGAAGGGTTATAATACTAAAGCTTTTGGGAAAGGTTTGTTTCCAAGATTGTTTCCTAGTGGGTCCGTTCATCAGCCGATTGGTTTATCGTTCCTATATAGCTAACACAGTCCACGCAGCAGTAATCGTGTTAGTTTTAGGAAAGCAGATTGATAAATTACAGCCACGTTTTGAGGAGAGATAATTGCCACCGCCGCGTGGTTCAACTTTCGACGCGGCTGTGCCCTATACGGTGGCCGCACCAAGTTTGTGCAGGGAATCTCGTGGTCTAGATAACTTGCTTATTTTTTAATATAACTTTTGCGGGTCGGTTGCCCAGTGGGAGAGGGCGTTCGAGGAGCGTGGACCCCTGCGTTTCCAAAAGACCGGACCGACAACCGAGTGGCCTAGAAGAAAAGACGAACGAGCTGTTGAAATAGTTTCACCTTTGCGAACAGATTACCGCACGAAATAATATATACGAGACAGCTAATTGGAAATCGCCTGGGTATTGATGGCGTGCTAGACTATACCAGAGTATTAGATGGGGTGCACGTCCAACTTTCTTACGTTTTATTACTCATTTTATTTGGACTCTATTTCATTTTTAATTCCCGTCGGCGCCGTCCGACGTCGTCGCAACTCTGAGGGTCGCGCAGCCTCACAGTTTATGTAAGGAACGAAAACTTTGGACTTTTTTAGGGTCGTAACTCACCAGTTTTAGGGTTAGCTTAAGTGTCGGAGGACTGGCGCAAGCTGGTGTGGCAGCTACTTTCTTACCTTGTTTTTGGACCCGTGACGACAGAGTGAGGGGTGGGGAGGGCGCTAGGAGAGGGATGGGTGATGTCGCGCAGTAACTTTTATAGACGGTCATCAGATAACACAATGCCGTGGAGCTGAACAAACAAAGCAACACACCAGCATTTAGTGCGATGCTTCGTTAATCGCGGTGTTGCAGTGGTGGTGAATTCGTTTCGAGCATTCGTCGCCATTGACAGCGGTTCATCCCCCGGTCTTTAGGGGCGAAATTCTCTTTCCGCACGGAGCACGCCGAGTCACGTTCTGCATAAAACGTTTACAATCGCGCGCGCCGGCTTTGATTGGGACCATTTGGTCGAGATACTCATTAGAGATAGCGGAAAACCTATTCGCTTTCCACCGTCTGTAATATCCAGTAGGAAATATTAATTTCAACAGATATGTAAAAAAAAAGCTAACACAAAAAGGCATGAAATGTAAATGAATAAATTAATTCCTGGGCACGGTCTATAGTTGGAAAGCATTAAAATAATAGGCTGCACATAGATGTCTGGAGAATGTGAGTATTACAATACTTTATAATACAAACAAGTTACAGTTATATACACTGCATATACAACAAACGGAGCAGAGCAATTCGTTTTAATTTTCGTATGCAAATGTGATGACCGGCCCATTCTGCATCTGCATATTATAAACTGGCGCCGCGGTTCCGTGGTGGACGTGGGACAATGATTGAAGACGAGCTGCAGTACAATTCACGACGGGTGCAGGCGAGGGCTTGTCGATGGACGGCGACCACCGAGCGTCCTCGAAAGCGCGGACAAATTTTGGACATGCCTTCCGAAAGGAGACGACGCCGAACAGTGGGCGAAAACGTAGACACGTAAAAATTTATACTTGCCAAGATCGAACTAAACATTTTTATGATCGACTGTTGGAAAGTTAGCAGGAGACAGATTACAAAACAAACATCGGTCTATATAAGGTGGTTCTTTCTACAATTGAGAAGCGCATGATACTTACTTGTAGCACACCCATTTTTAAATACAAAATCGGAAAGAGAATATGATGCATTGTTTCCATTCTGAGCTAGCACAATGCGTTATTAATTTAACATTCCGTATCAAAGACGTGTCTTCTCATTTAACACGCCATTCCCGGTCTGTGTTAATATATATCACGGCGAAAACAAGGAGAGTATTTAAACATTTTCTATTCTTCGGCTGCAGGCTACATAGAGTAGCGGCAGGTAATTGCTATTCCCATTGAAATGTATTGTTTTAAACTGTATTGTAACTCAGTAAACTGTAATAATATCCGTATGTGCGGTATATGTGGGCGTTAAGGGGGGGGGGGGGGGGTTG